>CM031241.1:452170673-452326945 GCA_018340775.1 Taxus wallichiana var. yunnanensis | reverse complement strand
CTACGTATTGCTATAGATTTTTTATAGAGAATGTTTTTTTCATAAATTTGTCATCATTGTCTTTCATATTTTCATCTTGAGTCAAAAATAATCAAATTCTATTGTAAGTCTTTGTGTCATTAATTGTATAGTTAAACCATATTGTCAATCTTTGGTGTGTTGTCCTTGTTAAGAGTTGAGTCATTGTTACAAAAGTCTTACGAACGTATTTCAAGGGTAACCGATGTTCGAGTTATAAATGAGCCTCATGGTCAATCGAGTGTGTTATGAGTTTCAAATTGGAGGATGGAAGTAATGGAGGCGTAAGGACAATCAACATCCTTGAGTTCATCACTACCTCAAAGGTCGCATCTTTGCTTTGGTGACATATTTATGTTTTGTGTGATGAATAAGAACAAATGAGCATCCATGTTCCCGTGTGCAATGCGTGCGGTGCTTGTGTTTCCCCATGATGATATGGAGATTTACCATTGATACTAACGGAAGTGTTCTTGATCAAATTGACTTTGATGGTTGATGTGAATTGGTTGAACATTCCCAATTCATGTATTCATTTAATAGGTTGACGGTCACCTGGACTATGTAGTTTCCATAGTCGGTGTTGAGGATCGAGACCATGTGCAGGCTACGGAGTGGCATGCTATTTGGTTGATGATGGTGTTCTTCCCCACATTCACACTAAGGGGGGAAATGTTAGGAATTTATTGTTAGTGCTCACATCTACAAGTCTTATATTTGTATGGGATGATTATGAGGTTATTATAACCAACCTACATATGTAGTTTTATATTAACGAGTTGTTAAAACAACTCAGAATCGTGTTGTTGTTGTGTTGTTTCAACATTGAGGAACAACCTCTCCTATATATATTGTAAGATCCCATATGATTGATTAATACAGAATAATATATTGTTGGGATTCTCTTGCTTTTGTCAACGATGTGGTTTTGAACTAACCTTCTTTGACAAAATTCCCCATTTTTTCATTTCGGGACCCTTTAAGCTCACGTGATTAGTCCAAGCAATATAGAATTTTTTTTTTTTTGAGAGGAATAATCTTAGCCATGGAATAGGTTTGGTCCATGTAGGTGGTTAATTTCCCACTACCAAATCAAAATCCTCAATAACCCACACATGTCTCTTTTTTTCGGTGATTGTTGATTAGCGATGCCATCTATTTTGGTGACGAGGATGTAATCTGATCAAAAATGACAACGAAGCCCATAAAAAAATCTTGGTCAAAACCATGATGGACAATCACATTAAAAATGTATCGTTACAGTGTTGTCTCTTAGCTCACCTATTTTCCTTTCATCACTGTGATTGAGAGAAAATGCCAAAAACAAGCCTTGACGATGATATTCCTAGAGGTGTTGTAAACATCGCATGATTCATTGCCATAAGATCCTTCAATATGGTAATCGTGGATGCCTCTTCTTTAGTGTTATTTAGTCCTCCATAGTAATATCTACTGCATAAGCCTCGTGGCACTGCAAGAACAAAGCATCTTCTTCTTACTGTAGCTAAATAAAGTTTTTTGATCACTTGATTTATCTGCTAAGAAGGCTTTACATGGAGATATGTACATCTCTAAGAGTAAGGATAAAAATGGCATGAGGATCGTCTCGACATGGGACGACATGGTCTGTATGGGTTGTGTCGAGACTTATAACTTCCTCTCCCTTTACACCATTTGAGCACTCCTTCGGCGCAAAATGAAGTTCTTAAGAAGTTATCTTTGGGAAAATTTAATCTATAACCGACATTCCCAATATAACTCAAAATTGGGTCCCTTTATAACCTTTGAGGCATGAAGGCCTCTTTGCCACAAGAGTGTGGACTTTATTTACATATATTTAAGTCTAAGTGGACCCCTAACATTTTATCAATTTGTACACACAAGACCACTTATAGAACCATGAATATGAGCTCGTGGAAGTGCCAGGACACACTTGACTATATCAGATAACAAGAAAAATCATGAGACATGCCTAAATCATTGCTTGAAATGCATGTCTTACGGGTCCTGCTTGACTATAGTCACGTTACATTATCATATACACGTCCCAAGTCATAATCAAATGGTATAATAAGTCAGATTATATAAATATCATTGTCCATGTTTTTAACATCCATTTGGGTAGTTTTAGGTCACAAAGGTTTCATAATTCTCTTTGGCAGTTAATCACTTTGTAAATATTTGTAGAACCATGAGCTCATTAATGTTGATGTTTAATATGTGAATACATGTTTACTTTGGTATCTTTTATGTCTCATTTTTCCTAATTTGTGTTTTGGGTCCAAAATCTTAATTGTGTTGTCTACGCTTATCAAGAATAGCTAGGTTTGAGTTCTTGTCACATTGAGATCCAACATTAAGCTCACTACCAATTTACAAAAGTTAAATTAATGAAAAAATATTTCAAAAATTGTTGATGAGTTTTGCAAAACCAAAAGAGGTTTTTTTAGTGCCTTAATGTAAGTAAGAAAACCTCCAAACATTTGGAAAATAAATGTACATTTTGTCTCTTAGGTCAACTTTAGTGAAAATAAAGAGGCATGAATTCCAAAAATCTTATGAGAAACTATGAAAACAAAAGGAGGTTTTTGTTTACTCCAATATACAATAAAGAAAAACCTCCAAGGGTTTTGAAAATAATGTCTTTTGTTGGATAAAACATGTGAAAGTTATGATGAAACCTTCATTAAAAAAGTAGGCATATAATGTTAGGTCATCTAATGTAAATCAGTGGTTCATTCATGGAATGAGGGAAAGTCAAGAACAAAATTTGATAACCAACCCCTAGTGGAGGACAAATACAAAACCATAGGTTGGTGTGATAGATAAATAAAGTGGGTTATCTAAAATGTAATATCAAAACTAAGGGTAATCTAATTAAAATATTACAATATGTGTGTAAGATAAATCAAGATAACAAACAATAAATAAGATGGTCCTAATTTATACAAGGATGTCATATTCGCTCAAACACAACTTCAAAATTAATGTAATATCATAACTAAGGTTAATCTAACTAAGATATTGCAATATGTGTATAAGATACTTTAGGCAATCGAACAATAAATAAGACAATCCTAATTTTTTTAAGGATGTGATATTCCTTCAAACACAACTTCTAAAAGTGTACATGATCAATTAAGGCTAGGTTTTACAAGATATTATTGTGATTAAACAAATATAGAAAATATAAATGCTAAATCTTAAATAAGTCACAATGTAATAGATATAAAAATAAAATACATATGTAACGTAAGGGGTAAGATAATCAACTAATTTTGCAATAATACTCGATGTTGTGTCGAGCTGGAAAACTAATGAAATAGGAGGACATATCTGTCTCCAAATGAGCCCAAAAAATTGTGTGAGAGTAAAAAATGTTGGGACTAGGGCGCCAGATCAAGGTTAAGGCGTCCTAGGTGCAAGTGGACCTTCTTTAGGCGCCTATGATCGCGAAAATGGTTAGAAAGTGGTTTTTCCTATGTTGCTTCTATGTTGATTCCCTTCGTTGTTAATCACCCGTGTGTCAGCACTATTCCCACGCAATTCAAACACATCAAATACTAAAAAGAAAAAGATGCAAATGGGGAGTCGACTAACCCCTCAATGGTCACTTGACCGAGTGAACTTAAGATCCTGGGAACTACACTACATTTCAAACTCCATGTAGTTTGTGTGTGTGTGTGTGTGTGCCTATGTGCAAAATCGTGTTCCCTAGGTGGCTCTTGTGCAAGTTACACTTGATAGCAAGCAATAGCTAGATGTAGAAAATGTAAGTAGATGTGTGCATGGAAAATGAACTTCCTCCTATGAAGTGTATGTAATAATGTAGTCCCTTGTCCCTTGAATAAATGCTAAATGGATGCTTTGATGCTCCTAAATGCTTTGATGCAACCTTAGGTGGTGATAGTAGATGCTTAGAGCTTGGTCTTTTATTATGATCACATAGCTTTGTATTTATATGATTCCCTTGTTTGAATTTCATAATTAACCACTAAAAGGCCAACCACCAAGAAAATAAGATTCCCAATAACTAGAAAAGACCCAAAAGATGCAAAAGATACAAAGAGGTCGGGGTGTCACCCAGAGGGGATGGGGGCATAGGTGTTGAGCCTTCAGGCTAGTGTATGCAGTCCAGAATCAAAAATCTAAGTATCAAAGGTTAGACTAAGCAAGAAGGTATGTAAGACCAAGAAGGAAACTAGAAAGAAAGAAAAGAGGCCAAAGAAATGGTCAATTAGTACTTTTCTCACTTAGGAATCATATAAATAGTGGTATGTGATCAGGACTCTAGAAATACCCAAAGTGTGATTTAGTGTCTACATTTTCCCCCACTTTATGTTGTTGAGAGAATTCTTGATAACATAAAGTAGATAAGAGATGCGTACCTGATAACCATGTAGATCAATGGTGAAAAGCATGTCGAGGAGACAAGAAAAAAGCATGGAGTGATAAAAAGTGAAGCATGAAAGCTAGAGAAGAGGAAGTGAAAATGACCCTAGGGTGAAAGCATATGTGTAGATGTCATGTTTTACCTATTGTCGATGTCACTTTAATGTTGATGATGTTATCATTTGCTTCCCATAAGGACATACCTACAAAAGAGAAGAGCAAATGAGTAGTCAAAGTCATGTATATGAAAAATTTGATCAAACATCTTAAAAAGTGTGTAAAAATATGTAAAAATGTGAAAAGGAACATGTGCACTGATCCGTGATGAGTGAAAAAGATAGAAAGGATCCTTAAAATGTCAGAAAATGAGTTTTTGGGCCGATCTCATGCCAAGAATGAATTTTTTCGGTGATCTCTGCCATTTGCCAAGTGTGAGTTTTTGGGATCTCACGCCACAAAGAAAAAGAAGTGTAGGGAGAAAGGTCTAGTGTCATTCTCCAACCTTTGACAACTTCCCAAAATTTATACACCAAAATGGTGTCTCTTCAAATTGATCCACTTTGATCCAATACCAAAATAGAAAAAGAGGAAAATCATGCATGTTGATTGTTGGAGGATTATGCATATACTAAGAAAATTGTTGTGTAAACTATCAAAGTTGTTCCGATCTCGAGAAAACTCGTGTAACTCCCCTCGGTCATAGGCACCTGGAAGGGTTAGGGGTGCCTGTGCACTACATGTCTATGTGTTTGGGCATGCTGTCTATGATGTGTTGAGGACCCAAGTCAAATTATAGGTTGTTGCCGAGACTGAAATTTCTTGATTATGTACTGAACTATGTTGTATTGTGACTATGAAACTACTAAATGGGGTGACTGATTCACCCAATGGATGCCTTCCTCGTTTGGGGTGTAGGTGATGTCACTAAGAGTATACACCCCAAAGGAGGAATAGACATGTTGATAAAATTGATACCCTGTAGGGGAGGGAGTGTTTTTGGTAGAAACCAAGGCACATGTAAACAAAGTGGCTAGAAACAAGTGTTAGTGCAAACAAGATAAAAATGCATATAAAGACAATGTGTAAGCTAAGCAAGCAAGAAGACAATTTAGACCATGAAAAGTGGGCTGGGTGCAAACATGGGACATCACTCACGATGTCACAAGAAAATCAAGGCCGAAGTGGCCAAAAGCATACAAGAAAGCAAAAGAACAAACAAGAAATAAAACAAAGCCCGTAAATAATGACAAACAATGACAAAATAATAGCAAAAAAATAGTAATGAGATAACCATGGAAGTAAAGAGTTCTCGTAAGAAAAATGTTACACACGAAGCACCCATTAGCATGTTAGAAAGATAGAAAGTATGTCAAAATGTGTATAATCCATATATAGTGTGAGCAAGCAATAATAGAAGTAGTATAAAATGAAACAATAACATGTGATGTGTACGAAAGTGGATGCCCCAGAGCCTATTGGGAGACCGGTAAGAGGTATGGTTTCAAGCATCCATGTTAGCGTAATGATCTATATAAAGTTTTTGATCAAAACTAGAAGGAAAGTGAATGTGCATGTGTATATAGAAAAGATAATGACATATAATGTATCCAGCTAACATAGTAAGCAAAGTGTATCATGCGAGTATAAGTAAGCAAGAACAATGTGCAACCAAGATATGTAGTATGTTGTGGATGAGTGATATGGAATGGAATGCAAAGTGAGTGTGATAGGATTTGTGTGCCCCCGAGTGAATGTGAATGAGTATGCATGAAATGAGGTTCATTTATAAATTCCCCTCAACAAATTGAAAATGAACCATAGAACAAGAGTGCATCATCGGAAATGGTTTGAATTGTGCACTAGAAAGATATGATCAAAAAATCATAAAGTGTAGAGAGTGTGTGAGTGTGGTGAGGTTCATTTCATATTTATACCCTCAACAGTTGAGTATGAACCATGTGGAACTAGAGTGCATGTAGTAGGGTAGTGTGTTGTTTTAAATGTGACAAGAAAGATGTGTTTTGAATGCACCAAGTGTGAAATGTGTAGTGTGTATGATGTGAGGTTCATGAATGTAGTATGCCCTCAATATTCAAGTGTGAATTGTAGTACAATATTACATCATCAAGTAATGATGATACAAATGTATCAAGATGTGTAAGACGCCTGTGAAAGACTAGATGCAAAGTAATAAGTGAAATGGTAGAAGTGTGAGACACCTAAAATGTTATAAGGGGGAGAATAAAAATGATGACCCCAAGTGTATGAAGAGGAGAATGATCAAGTAACATCATCTAAGATATCATCATTGTCATGGTCAAAACTGAATGGTGATGCATCCAAGACTTAGTAAGCTATAGTATGTGGTTGATCACGTAAAGAGCCATTATGGCGCGCAGATGATCATGTACATGCCCATTGATATTTTTCATTAGTGAATGGTGGTGGACATCCATATGCATATGAATAAGTAAGTTTTTTTGAATAGCTAAGAAATGAATCATTGCAAATAAAAATGTGGTCAAGGGAATAGGGAATGAAATGTCAATATGGTCAGGATCTAAAGTATCACCAATACACAAGCCAAGATTGCCCGAGAGTAAGTGGTGAAAGGCGCGGAGTGTGTGCAACAAAGACTTATATATTAAATACTCAGAGGCCATAAGCAACAGTAATGAAAATGTTTCCATGATATAAATGAGGAGCATGTGATGAAGGTATGAGATCATTCAAATGTGAATTTGCTGCCAAGCCAAGCCATCAGTGTGCAAAAGCGTCAAAGTAACTGGATCAAATGGAATGTGTGGCCAAAAAGCATTATTTATGAAAAGATTACATGTGCATGGAGGTATCATAGATGTAAGTTACTTTAGAGGAGGCAATGAAAGTAGTCTGAGGTCATATGTATGGACAAACCTATGATAAAGCACCATAGCCTTAGTAGAAGGAAGGGGTGAGACTAAAGTAGATGGAAAAATGTCTAATGTACAAACACTTCCTTCGAGTGGAGGTAAGTTGTCTAGATAGTCCATGGGTCATGGATCAAAGAGAAGGATGTATAGTAGTGAGACTTTAATAGGTAGTGCAGTTGGTTGGTTTAGATTGCAATATTGAAATGGGGTACTATTAGTGGGAACTATATATTCAATGCCCTCATGTCATAATTTGACGACATCTGGACCGTAGAAGGTATCGCGTAAATTTTATGAAGTCATGGCCTCACTTGAGTAAGAAATTTTATGAAACAATAAAATCAACAACAAATAATAATATAAGAAGTGTTTTAGGCCCAACCGTGATGTATAACAATAGTACCGAGACATAGACGCGTATGTAGACACCAAATTTTGATATCACCCCATGTTTTCTCACCTTCAACAAGCTTGTACAAGTGAATCTCATTTCCCACCAAAATGCATGTTCAATTAATTAATCCCATTTTATATACTTAAACCTCATTATATGTTAAATAATCAATCATTCCAATTATGTCATATCATCCCATCTCACAATTAAATAATCCAAAAAATCATCCAAATCATAAGCCCCACTCAATAAAATCAAATCCACTAATGCACCCACCATAAAAATCATGAACCCCACCGTCAACCCCACTCAATCAAATCAAATCCTTTCACCTCCCCTAATAATCAATATGCCAATATTATTCAATTCATGAGCCCCACCCATAAATTGAATAATAATATACACATCCAACATCCCACTCCTAAATTCAAAATAATCCTCATGGGATGCATTATTCCACCTAACCTTTTTAATCATGTCCCCACTCAATATCACATCCTTTCTTTTTGAATCATGAGCCCCACTCCATCAAATCCAAATCATGTCTTTTAATCAAGGTTACTTTTTTAAACCAAGGTTATCTAACATCCCTCAGTTAACCCCCTCCCCAGATTATATATACATGCCTTATTCCCTTCTTTCAATAATTTTTTTAGGAACAATAATAAGAAAATTCTGAAATGAGTTTCTGAAGTTTGAGGTCAAGGAAAATCTTTTCCATTGTTAGAAATTAGAGGTGAGGAGTGATGAATAAAGCGCCCTAAAACAAGAAGAGGATATTAATGGAGAAATAGGTTTTTGTATGATGTGATTAATGAGGTCTATGTGAGATGTGGATTGTTTAGGTTTTGGCATGGAAAGAGTTGATTTTGTAGAGGGAGAGTGGATCCCCCTTGTGTTTATCTCAGGTGGAAGTGTTTGGTCTATAAATTCCTCACGGGTTACCATTGGTGGAATGGAAAATCGAGAGGATTTGGTCATATAGATAGAAGGATTAAGTAAATAATATTGGGATAAAATGGGTGATGTGACCATAGGAAAGGATTTAGGTATAGGTGATGAAGATGTCAAGGTAGGGATAAGTGGATTTGTTGACATGATATATACAGGGGTATTTGGGAGTGATAGGGAGGTAGGTGTAATTGGTATATTTAGAGACATGGGTGATGTGGTGATGGGCATGTTTGATGAGAAGTTGAATATGATAGGTTGGGGCATGAGACACATGGGTGATGTGGATGTGGTTAAGGTTGTTGGTGTGGTCGGTATGGGAGAAAGTGTAGAAGGAGGAATTGGGATTGATTCTAAGGATGGTCTAATGGGTAAAGGTAGAATGGATGTAGGTAGGGTAGTCAAACCTATATAAGGGGATTTTATAACCGATGGAGTAGATGTGATAGGGAATGCAATAAACACAAGAGTAATATCGTGTACAAAAGTAATTAGGGAATTATTGATTCATAAATGTTTCAAGGGGTAAAAATGATATGTATGCAATCAAGGTTGATGTTATAGATGGGGTCAGAAAGTTACATGTAGTAAAAATGAGTTTAGTTGGGATAGTTGTAGGGATGAGTGATGTAGGTGTAGTAATATGTGTGTTTGATGCAGATGTGGGTGAAGACATAGATGTGAGAGATGTACAGATGGGTGAAGATATCAATGGGGATCAAATAAGTGATAAGTATGAGTTTAATGTGATATATTTGGGCATGATAGAAGTGGATGATATAGTCAAATTTTATGGGGATATGGTAAGTGTTATCCATTTTTACACCCTCCTTGCAAAATGGATCAACCTACATGTCTGGCATTAATAGTTAATGGGAGTAGTTTACAAGGTTTGGAGTAGGATTGGTATTAGTGGTAAAACTAGAAAATGTACGGATTGTCGCCTCTTTCTCGCGCCACAAATCCCATCCTCTTTCATGTGACAACCACCTCTTCTCGTACGTGAAAACCTTTTTCTTTCATGCAACAACCCTTCTTCCTCGCCGCACGACAATTATTCCTCCTTGTCGCGCGCTGTCCCTCCTTTCCATGTGATAATGTTCCTTCTTGTCACATGACAACCCTTCCTCCTTGTTGTGTGATAGATCTCTCAAAGGTCGCGTGAAAGTGTTCCTTCTTTTCGTGTGACAACCCTTCCTCCTTGTCACACGACATTGTCCCTCCTTGTCGCGCGTGACAACCCTTCTTCCCGCCGCACAACAACCATTCCTCCTTATCGCGCGACAGCTGTCTCTCCTTGTCACGTGACATTGTTCCTTCTTTTCGCAACAACCATACCTTCTTATCATGTGATAAGTTTCCATCCTTGACACACGCCATTCTATCACTTCCACCTTTTCGTCGTGTGTCAATGTCGCCTCCTATCACGTGTTAACCACCTTTTTCTCGACGCTGTCAACCTCCCTCACCGTTATGTGATAGCATTTTTCTTGTCGTGTGAAAATATACTCCTCTTCAATCGGTGGTTCTGTCGGGTTGGTGACATGAAGAAGGAATTTCAAATACAAACAAAATTAATGACACCATACAGGGTAGCTCAACAACCAGTTTAATAAGGTATGGCACCCTTGTTCGCCATGCAAGAAAAGTACCATTAGAAAGCTAACCAGCATGGTCACCCATACCTCCATGCAGATAATTAATGAAGGATTTTGGTTGGTGGCTCCTTTTCACTATATGTGTGTGTGTGTGTGTGTGTGTGTGTAATTCCCCTCATTCGAGGGGAGATATTTCAAATTGTAAAGGAAATCACCAAAATTGTTCCAAAGACCTTTGTGAGTCAGTAAGCCTCAAATTTATACATTTTGTGAAGGATCCTTGCCTTATGCCTATAATATAATGGATTTTACATATTCTAAGCAATAAAATTAATGTTTTTTCACTCTCATTTCCCTAGCTTGATAAATATTGCATTTCTTGCCTTTTATTATATTTTTTTGGTATATTGTGCATACCATGTTCCCGTGTTCCTTTACAAGGTTTAAATTTGTTGTGCTCCACAAAATTTGAGATTTGAATGTGTTTTGGGACTGTGGCACTTTTTCTTCCCTCTTCCTTCTCATTTTCCCCCTACTTTCACTCACTAGGAATCTCTCTAGTCTTGTTTTGGTGTTATCACCTCCCTAGTTTAGGATTTACATTTTATGTATTTCTCTTTCTTTGTCCCTTGGAATTGATAGTTTAGGAGTAGGTTAGCATTAGAATAGGTCAAGAACTAGCCTTCTTTAGAGGTTTGTCTCAATTGCAAGGGTCTCACACCTTGAGATAATCCCATGTTAGTCAAAAGTAGGGTTTTGTAATGTGCAAATCTTAGGGTGCTACTTTTCCGACATAATAGTGAGGGTAGGAGCAGATTTAGGTATAAGACGAGTAGTAAAATTTGATATAGGTTTGTTAGTTATGGATAAAAAGGTTTTGAACAAGGAGTGGGAATAATTTCCAAGGTAGGAACATGTGGAGTTGTCATTGATGAGATAAGATCTTGATTGATGGTGTGAATGGCGTGAGCATTTAATAGTTGAGATGTGAAAGGGGCAGTAAGCATGATTTTTGGTGGTTGATTAGGGAAAGGTTGTGTAACTTTGTTAAAGGGTAGGTTAGATGAAGTGGTAGAGTTGTCTAGTTGGATATCCCCTTGATTTATAAGTCATTGGATACGATCTTTGAAGGAATGAAATTTCTCAATGTTGTGACCTTTGACTCGATGATATTTACTATAAGTGGGCTTTGTAATAACAAATATGCTTGAATTGTGAGTTGTCCATGGGTTGTATGGGAGAAATTTGGATGGAATTTATCGCCATCAACTTGTCAAATATATAACTATAGGATTCTCCCAAGGGGTATAGTTGGTTGTTCATCGAGGGGCTCTTTGTTGAGGCCATGTGCAAGATGTAGGTTTGGATAAGGACTTAACAACAACATTGTTGGTTGCATCCTTAAATCTGTCGTTATGTGTGAATGGTTTAGTATATTTTATTTTAGGTTTTGTTGAACTTAGTATAATATGACCCTTCTCAATGGCACAAGTTTCAAGTTTGTGAGCCATGGTGAAGGCTTCATCAAAGGTTCAAAATGATTGGATTTGTAAAGTATATGATATATGTTTGCACATGATTTTGAGAAGAGTTTGATGAGTTTGGTTTGTGGAAGAGTGAAGGAAAGTTGGTTTCTAATGCCATGCTATTGTGCAAAAAGTCAGAAATGGACTCATTGTCAAACTGTCAGATGGTGTATAGGTCAACGATAGTAGTTTTGCATGTAATGTTAATTGAAAAGTGTTCTAAGAATATTTTTGCAAACAAAAAGAGAATATGGATATCAGGATATGGTTGTACACCCAATGCAAGACCGCATAAGGACATTGGTAAAGTGCGAAGTAGTAGATCATGATCATGCGCAATAAGACAACATTCATGTTTAAATGCATAGAGATGTTGTTAGTGATCTTCCTCGTTGTTGAACTTAGTAAACTTGGGAAGTTTACAATGAGGAGGGTAGGGTTTGATTGGAACCGATAGATGAATCTGTTTGTTACAGATTTTTTGTTAGATAATGTATCCTTGGGTGCCAAAGTAGCAAATTTTCTAAACTAGGCAACAAATTCATTAAGGCGTGAATCGGATCACTCGATGTGTTGTTAGGCCGCAATCGATTGGTTGTGTGGTTTAGAATGTGGCTTGATGAGGTAGAAGATACGCTTGTGAATGTGGGGTATTTGGAGAATCCTTTAATAAGGTGGTTGATTAATTTGCAGGTGAGATGTTTGTGGAATTGTTTGGTAAGGATTAACATATGCCATTGGTTGAGATGGGATATGTTGTCAGTAGTGACTGGTGTTGAGTAATAGGACGTGATGAGATTATCAAGTCAGGGTAGGTTATCGTGGTAAATGATAAGTTACTATATGAGTGTTAAGGGGTTGAGATGGTTGATAGGCATATTAGTAGCAGATGAAATAGAATTGAAAAAAAGGGATGCCTCAGTGGAATGTGATTTACTAATTGAGGATATTAAGAGGATTGAGATATCAGGGGGATTTACAAAATACAAAATCATATATGGGGTAAGGAGGAGGTCCGAATGTCTCTAACAGAGTAGGAGATGGTAGTGTGGTTGGTTTAATAAGATTAGATTGGTGAGAGATACGAGGATTGGTTTCCTGGGGACATGAATAATTGTGGATGGCATGGTCCTCATGAAATAAGGTCATAGACAAGGGGTCAGGGTAATCAAGGCATTGTTTCAAGTTTAGAATCTTGTTGGGAGATATCATTAAGAGATTTAATTTTATCGATGGAGGACATTGTTGTTTTGTTTCTATTTGAGAGAGAGTGACAATAGGTGTGAAATAGAGAAACATATGTTTATGTAATTTATCGACAAATAAATCATGCAAAAGCATTTTTTATCATCATGTTTAATTAGAAGATGTGAATAGAAAAGAAAAGTGGATAATGAAGGTGCCTTGAGAATGGAAGTCTAGGGCTGGTTTCCGATAGTTTTGGCTTGGAAAATGTTTGAAATAGTTTCATGTTGGCTTTTCAAATCCCAATCATGAAATGGGTGAAAGGAGTGTCTTGTTATGTTGATTTTGTTCTTGAAGTTTTAGGTAGTGTGTGATACGTGAAATTGTAAGGTTAATTCCCATATTTAAAATATCTTATTAGGCTAGATGCACGGGATTTTTTTAAACCAAAATGAAATCTAAAGTTTCGATGCAAACAATCACTCAAAAAAGGAAATTACAATGCAAAAAGGAGAAAATAGAAATAACAAAAAAATGAGGAATACCTGAGAGCGCTTGTTCCTTTTTATCTAGTTGCACGGTGTTTGTAGGTACTAATCACTAACCCAGAACATCTAGTGACCTTAAAATTACATTGTTCATGACTGCAAGATGGGTCCGATGCAAGAAATTTTAGGCATATGTGTTTTTTTTTGAATAGTTGTCTTTGATAAGCATAATTGAGTGGTCACAAAGTCGTAGATGATACTCGCAAAATCGAAGAACACGATTAGTTTCTCATAAATGGTGTTAAGGAAAATTAAAATATCATAAATAATTGGGAAAAATTAGTGTACAAATTAAATAACAACATCGGAATATCAAGAAATTAAAACATATTTTTTTGGAGGATAGGGTTTTAGAAGGTCCCACAACCTTATACAAAAAGGCCCATCAGGCCAGAATTAGCAAAATAGTACATAGTCAAAAGTACCCTAGGAGATTCCAAAAAAGGAAAATGAAAAAGACAATAGGAGAAAAGAGGAGAACATCGAATGAGCTTTTTCAGCTCAGTAACAACATTTCTAGCTCTGGGAGATCCCGAATCCTCCGCAAGTTGTTCTGCAAGGGTGATGAGCTCCGAGCAATCTTTGGCAATGGCACTCCTGGTAGAATTAGTGAAGGCCTCCCTAGGCCTTCAGGGTGTTGAAGGCATGTTGGAGCTTGTTTAAAATAGAGGACACCAATTCGACTCTGCGTTCATCCCTCTAGGAGTCAGCAACCACAAGTTTAGTAGGAATTGAATCCAAATTCGAGAGAGAGACTTCAGAATGTCAAAGAAGAGGTTCACTGTCAAAGTGAAGATCGAATGTCACCAACAATTTAGTCAGCAAGAGGAATGGGGTCATCCACAGGGCTCACAGTTCGTCTCCATTTTCCCGAGGCCGGGAGTCGATAGAGCTTGGCAAGGCCCAGAATGTCATCAAAAGAGAAGTATCGGGGCTGAGACCAGGAGACCGCTTTAAAATGGTGTCAATGCCTTCCAAGAAACAATAGCACAAAAGGAGCGGGGGGGAAAACAGGGGAGCAGAGGGCTTGGAAACAACGTGAGAAGGGCTCAGAATGGCGACATCCGAGTCGAGTCAGAAGAAAGGTGCAAGTGATGGTGGATGTCTAAGAAGAGCAGAGGGAGGTGGAGGAGGGATGGGGGAAGGCGAGGGAGAATGGATGACGGTGACCAGTTTTGGGGGGAAAGTGGACTAAATCGGCATGCGAAGCAGCATCAGAAAATAACAAGTACAGTAAGCCCTGATGAAGGATAGCTCCTTCCCCATCGTGAGCCAGCTAAATAGAGTGCTCTAATGATTGATAGAGGAAAGCCACCAGATTAATCTTTTTTCCCCAACGTAGATGAGAAAGGATGAAAAAATGAGGGCCGTAGACCAGATGATAACGGCCATCAATGGTGAAATAATGCATGATGACTTCAACAACTCTGTTCCATGGGGGAGGTAGGGAATCGTGAGTGTAACCAGAGAGATATTTGACCGGCTTATCCTCTGGAGTGATGAAATCTTGCATTTCAGCATGCAACGAGCGCTTGAAATAAATATCGCCAGTGGTCGGAAGACCCGTGGCATCAATGATTGCATTGGTGGAGATAGTAAAATGCGTATTACCAATCTGGACATGCCCCCACCAGAAGCCATAACAACATACGAGACCAGAGCCGAGTAGCCCGCCATTCTCTCAAGGAAAGTAGTGATACCATTTTCCAATAATATGTTCCAGACCTCCTCATCTTCTTTAACCGTGTCGCAGGAAGCAGCTCAATTCACTTCAGTTGGCCACCCATACTATTGAGAGATTTGGAAAGAGTGTAAAAGAGTGAACACTGGAGGGCCTTAAAAAGCCTCCCAGGTGTGGGAGCCATCGGCTTTGACATCATTACCCTCCCGCCAGTTCATCATATGATTAAGGGGAGGAATTACACCATGCGTGAGGAAATCCTCCACATCATAACACATCTCACTCTTCAAATGATTCAGCACCAAAGGTATTTTCATAATAAATGAAGCATTATTACCACCGCCTTTTGAGGAGGCCATAAAGGCATTGTTGAAACCCAAATCAGCTCACCCTTCCACCAGTCATCATTGGGAAGAGAGGTCATTCTGGATAATTTGGAAGAGATCAGCCGGGAAGTTGTCCGTCTAGCTTTGTTGACTCTCAAGGAGAACTCCAATGTTAGCCAAGTGGTCCACCGCTTTGTTCCCCTCCCGAGGACGTGCTGGAACTGAATTTGCTGGAAATTCCTTTGTAGGATTCTGATATTAGCTATGATATTTTGGATTGACCATTGACCAGTATCTGCAGACTATAGAGATTGATGATGTTGAGGGAATCACTTTCAACTTGGAGAGGATCATCACCAAATTTGATAGCCAGCTCAAGGCCTTTGAGGATGGCCATGGCTTCCACATGATGGTTGGTGCCATAATTAAGATTATGAGTAGAGGCAACAACAATGGAACCGGAGGAGCAACGAAGAATGGCTCCTCCACCTGATTTACCAGGATTTCCTTTCGAGGCCCCATCCGTATTAAGTTTTCTCTAGCCCGGGGGGGGGAAGCCATCGTACTAAACCCCGATCGAGGTAGGGCTTTACTTACAGAAGATTAGCCAACAGCCACTACCACTCCCGAGAGTTACAAATTTGAATCTTTTGCTGATATTTGGACCAGAAGTGAGAGTTGAGATTATCCTGAAAGTTAGAGCTATCTGGGTAGCCACCCGATCAAGTTCAAGACTCTGGTCTTTGAAGATTCTTCTATTCCTTTCTTTCCAGATGCCCCAAATGCCATGCGGGAGGAGAAGTTTCCAGGCCAGAACCAGGGCTGGGTGAGTGAAGGGGGAGCTCCATTGAGAGAGGGTGTCCTGAATGGACTCAGGGAAGGTCCAGTTCACACCCATCCGTGATAAGAACCAATGCCAGATAACTTGCGAAAAGGGACAGTGGATCAAAAGATGGGAAGAGGATTCCACCTCCTTAGTACATAGCACACATCTAGTGGGAAGAGAGAAACCCCTCCTTTTCAAATTTTCTCCTGAGAGGAAAGCATTCTTAGAGGAGAGCCAGGAAAAAAAGCCAATTTTGGGGATGATCTCCTTCAGCCAGAATTTGGTGAGGGGAGGACCAGAGTCAGTACAATGCATTGAAAGGTAAGCATCCTTAACCGAGAAAGAACCAAACGGGGAGAGGGGCCAAATTATCTCATCTTCAGGCTAGGAGAAGGGGATATAGATGGATGAGAGCACGGTTCTAAGTGAAGTTAGGAGCATGCTCTGCTGATCACTTATATCATCCCAAACCTAAATATTCCAGGAGGGAATGGAATTCACCACCTTCCAATAGCCTGAAACTAACCTTCCCTACTTATTAATGAGGCTTCTTTTCACAGGATCCCATGAGGGGTTGTGATCAAGTGGCTCATCCCCAACCCAATGATCCCACCAGAAGTCAATAAGCCTACCATTTCCAAATCTCCATTTAGTGCCAGCCCGAATAATGGGGAGGGAACTAATAACAGAATTCCAAATGGCCAAACCTCGAATTGGATTTGAGGTGAGAAAATATTCATTATTAGCAAGGTACTTAGCTCTGAGAAGCTGAGCCCAATGAGAGTTACCTTTAGCAACATCCCAGCCAAGTTTGGCCAGGAGGGCCACATTCGTGTCAACCATCCTTCTTAACCCGAGCCCACCATGAGAGGTCAACTTACACACTTCCTTCCAGGAGACTAGATGGATCCTCTTTCTTTCTTCTACCCCAGACCACAGAAGTGATTTTGGATTTTTTCAACCACCTCCTTCACCAAGTTGGGAACTTTGAGAAGGGACATGAAGTAAGTAGGAAGACTTTGGAGGGTGGCTTTAACCAGTTGGAGTTTGCCAGCTTGACTGAGCAAAGCCCCTTTCCAGGAAGTGAGATTTTTTGATATCTTTCGATGACTGGATTCCAGAGATTTTTTGTTTGCTTACCTTGGAAGAGGGGGATGCCCAGATAGGAGGTGGGGAGGTCCACAATATTGCATCCAAAAATATCAGCAATCTTTCTCTGGGTCCTAGGAGCAGTGTTGATGAAGGAGATGTTGCTCTTGTTGAAGTTGATTATTTGTTGAGAAGCTACTTGATAAAGAGATAGGATATCCATGAGAGCCCAGGATTCAATCACAGAGGCAACACTTAACAACAAAGTGTCATCAACAAATTGGCTATGAGTGGTAGAAGGGAAGCTGGAGGTGATTTTCAGACCCAAATGACAGATTGACTTTTAGCGCCTCCAGGGCTCTGCTGAGGGAGTCCGCCATAAGAACAAAAGGAAGGGTGATAGGGGGTCACCTTGCCTGATACCTCTACTGCTTTTGAAGAATCCATCTGAATGCCATTGATAAGAATAGAGAAGCAAGGAGTCGCAATACAGGAGAAGACCCAACTACACCATCTTTTATCGAAACCATATTTTTCCAGGACCCTGATCATAAAAGGCCAGCTGACTCTGTCAAACACTTTTTACATATCAAGCTTTAGGATCATTCCAGGGATTTTGAGTGATAGGCCGAGTGGATAGCCTCATGTACCGTAATGATACCACCTTGGATGAGCCACCCATTAATAAAGTCGTTTTGGTTTTGCGAGATGAGGACATTCATTAGGGGTTTAAGCCTGGAAGCCAACATCTTAGTGATAATCTTGTAAGTGGTGTTGCATAAACTGATTGGCCTAAAGTTGGAAACATCTTTTGAGCTATGCACTTTTGGGGCAAGGGCTACGAAGGTGGTGTTCCATTCTTTTAGAAGGTTGTTACTGATCTGGAACTCATTAACCGCTTTGAAGAGATCCTGCTTGATGGTCTCCCATAACACTTGGAAGAAAGCAGTAGGAAATCCATCTGGACCCGAGCTTTGTCCCTTTTCATGGCGAAGACCGCTTTGTGAATTTCCTCCATAGCAAAAGGTTTGATCAGACTATTGTTCATCTCAGAAGACACAAGTTGGGGGATATGTTGGAGCATAGAGGCCATTGATTACTCCGAAGGAGGATGATCGACCTGGAGGAGGTTAGAATAGAAGGAGACAAGCTCATTGGAAATATCAGCCTCAGATGTTAATAGGGTACCCGAGGATGACACCAACTCTCTGATCTTGTCTCTACTCTTGTGCTTTGAGGCAGTGATGTGAAAGAATTTGGTGTTATGATCCCCCTGCTCGAGCCAAAGGGCTCGAGAATGCTGCCTCCAATAGGTCTCCTCTTCTTGAAGCGTGTTGTGGTAATCACTGAGGAGGGAGGTTTCTTTTTGGTGAAGGTGATCCAATCTCCCATCAATTTCCATTTGAGCAGAGACTTTAGCCAAATCCTGTGACAACTTCTGCTTGCGGAGCTTGATGTTGCCGAAGACCGTAGACTTCCAAATTTTGAGTTGTTTTTTAATTTCTTTGAGCTTGCTGAAAATCTAAACATGTCAGTGCCCTCGATATTGATATCCCACCATTTGGCAACAAGAGGGTTTAGGTGATTATTCTCAAGCCAGGAAAGCTCGAACCTGAAGGGAGGGTTCTTGATATTCAGATTGTGATTTGCACTGAGCAGGAGAGGGTGGTTAGAGGCAGCCTGGGGGAGGGAATTGAGGTAGAAGTCAGGAAATAGAGAGATCCAGTCCAGAGAGCCCAATGATCTATCCAATCTACTTTGAATATGGTTCCTACCCAATCTACGGTTTGACCATGTAAAGGAGGATCCATGTGAAGGTCCATGTCAAGAAGTGAATTCTCCCTGATGAAGTCAACTAGAGCTTCCATGCTAATAGGCGTGGCAAGAGCTCCTCCCTGTTTTTCCAAAGGAAAAAGGGGCAATTAAAATCCCCCATTATTAATATGGGGATATTACCGCAAGTGTTGATAAAGTTTGAGATATCTTTCCATAATTTTCCACGTTGAGTCTCCAAGTTGGGGGCAGACATTGATGGCAATCCAAGTGGAGTCTGATCCAACCTCTTGGAAGAGCATGCACAGAAAGTTGGGATGCTTGAACAAACAATCCCCTTTGAAGCTTCTGGGATCCCATAGGGTACATAATCCTCCCGAGTTCCCTACCGAAGGTTGAGATTCAAAAGAAGTAGCACCAAATTTTTAGGAGATGATCATCTTTTTTTAGTTTAGTTTCCTGTAACATTATGATATCAGGAGAGTTCTGGAATTTGATATCTTTGATGACTCTTTGCTTTTGAAGAGAGTTGAGACCTCTTATATTCCAAGAGATGATCTTCATTTCTTTGATTTGGATTTTCTCCCCACCACCATGGGGATTGTGCTCTGTGTTCCTTGAGTGACATTAAGAGTAGCTTCTTGCTGGAGTTTGATATTGCTTAATCCTTCCCCTAACTTTTTCAGTGCCAATATCAGGTTTCTTGCTGCTACTTCTTACAACAGGGGGATTAAAACTATCATCAAGAATGGGCCAAAGGGGAGATGGCAGAGTCCAAGGGAGGGGGAAAGAGGGGGTCGGGGGAGACTCAAGGAGGGGGTTCCTGAGGAAAGGGAGCCAGAAGTGGGAAGGGGAGGGATGGGGAGGGATAGAGGAGAAGATAGAGGTGGAGGAGGGGAGGAGGAAACAGCCAAGGAGGGGTTAACCTCCTCGGAGGGAAAGGGGGGGAAGAGCCAAGGGAATCATCGGATGTTGAGGGACTTGAGGGCCAGAGAGGGGGGAACAACGGTGGAAAAAGGATCAGTGGAAGTGTTTATTTCTCCCTCTTCCAGGAGAGCAAAGGAATTTGAGGTGGGGATGATTGGAATCTCAGAAGATGATTTAGGAATAAAAATTTTCTTAGATTTTGGGAAAGATTTTGGGATTTGGGTTTTGGCTGAGGTTTGAGGGGCAACTAGAGGCCCGATGGCCAATGCTTTTGCAGAAGGAGCAGGCTTGAGGAATATATTCATAGTCAATATTCTGTTTCCAGTTCCCAAGATCAGATATTAGCTCTATCTCTTTTGGGAGAGGACAACTGATGTCCAACGTTAACATAGAAATGAGCATGGATGAATCTAGTTTTAGCTTTAGTGGCTTGATCAATAGCTATTAAAGATCCTATGGAGAGAGCAATACCTTCAATAACCATCGGATGCCAGAACTCTAGGGGGAGCCCCGGGAGGTGAACCCATATTGGAGCTTGGGTCATGGATTCAGTATGTGGGTTAAAGCCCGAGACCATTTCCGAGGTAGAAGCCACGTCTACCAAAAAACCAAGGGCCACCGAGAAGAGCTCTCCTCGCAAAATCCTCTTTCATGTGAAGGAGAATAACATGAAACCGTTGGGCATTACGGCTATTTCAAGCGCTCCACATGGTTTCCATTTCAACCATGCCCATTTTTTTATATCCTCCAAAGGGGGTCTAGGGCCCATCAATTTACCCACTCAAAGAAAGATCACGAGAAGAAAGATCACGAGAAGAGTTTTTCCGAATAGCCTCAATGAATGTGAGAGGGAATGCCCCGACATGAGGGACCCCGAGACTAAAGGGACCCATCCGAGCTAACACCGAGAAGCAAAGAGGCGCAGCAGGTGATACGGTTTTCGGACCGGACATAGCGTAGTTTGAGAATGGGATTGTGTGGTGAGTTAGGCCGAGTTGACATCTGGGAGAGAGGTCTTTGAGGATGGGTGTAGATAGTTGGGGTGATAGTTTAGGATAGTAATATTTTTTTGTTTGTAATTTTTACTTATTTAAATAAATAGATATAGATGTAAACTTAAGATCTTAGATATATAAGATCAAAATAAAATACCAATAAAATACTAATACACACACACACACACACACACACACACACACACATCGTGTTTACTATAAACAAAGGTTGAAAAGCATGGTTTTTTGAAAAGAAAAATATATATTGATTGTAAATGTATAGCTCAAAGTAAAAATATATATTTTATTTATATTTAATAACAATGATTAATGTTATTTTATTTTTTATAGGTTTGTATAAGATCTACTTACACGAGGAATAAACGTAGTAATATGGAACTATAAAACAAAGAGAAAATCCTCTTACCTCAAGGCGGATACAAACTACCAAAAGAAACATAGTGAACCAACGAAGACAACATTAAACCCTCAAGCAAGTAAGCCTAAAAACAAGATATAAACAAGATATCTAAATGGATGACAACTATGAATAAGGATAGTTGTTATATCTACACAAGACAAATAAAGTAAAACAACAAATGACCAGATCTAGATCAATCCCACCGGGCATGCCATAATGTTGATCGAAACTTTGTTCTCATGTGGGTGAATGTTGATACTGGAAGCCACCAACAACCTCAAAATATGGAGGGCTTAAGGTGCCTCGGATGTGGATGTAGATCTACGGGCTCAAGAAAATAGATGTGATAATGTCTACAAAACTAAAACAAATGTGATTAGATAACAATATGTGGGGTTACCTGACAACGCCGAGCCCAAGAAGTCAAATTCCTTGAGGATGTCAACCCCTGTTTCCATAAAGATGGAAATAAATGATGAACAATAGATACCATGCAAAAGTGGAAAAATACAAAATTCCAATTAAGTGGAATGACAAGGAACTTAAATGGTGCTCTGATATGTAGATGGAATGGGCATCAAGATGGAAAGATGATGAACAATGTCAAAGATTTCTCCAACACTCCTCACCACTAATTTCTAACAATGGCAAAGATTTTCCTTGACCTCAAACTTGCAAAACTCATTTCAGAATTTTCTTATTATTGTTCCTAAAAGAAACTTATCGAAAGAAGGGAATAAAGCATGTATATATAATCTGGGGAGGGGGTTAACTGAGGGATGTTAGATAACCTTGGTTTACAAAAGTAACCTTGATTAAAATACATGATTTGAATTTGATATGAATTAGATTTGATGGAGCAGGGATCATGATTCAAAAAGAAAGGATGTGATATTGAGTGGGGACATGATTTAAAAGGTTATGTAGAATAATGCATCCCATGTAGATTATTTTGAATTTAGGAGGATGTTGGATGTGTTTATTATTATTCAATTTATGGGCGGGGCTCATGAATTGAATAATATTTGCATATTGATTATTAGGGGAGGTGAAAGGATTTTATTTGATTGAGTGGGGTTGACGGTGGGGTTCATGATTTGGATGGTGGGTGTATTAATGGATTTGATTTGATTGAGTGGGGCTTATGATTTAGATGATTTTTGGATTATTTAATTATGAGATGGGATGATATGACTTAATTGGAATAATTGATTATTTAGCATATAATGAGGTTTAAGTATGTAAAAGGGGATCAATTAAGTTATAAGATTAATTAATTAAACACGCATTTTTGGTGGGAAATGGGATTCACTTGGACAACCCTGCTGAAGGCAAGAAAACCCGGGGTGATGCCAAAATTTGGTGTCTACATTTTCCCCTTTTTGTTGAGTGGTTTGCAATAGCAAGCCACAAGACAAAAACAAAAAGTTTTGGATGAGGGTAAAGGAGTGGATGGTAAATTCCCCTCAAACAGAGAGGTTATGATGTCACACAAAATTGATGACGCATTTGAAAAGGGTATGTGGATAGAGGATGGGTAAAAACAAGTATATGAGGACCATTTCATCCATAATTATTCATGTCCTAAAACCAATCCTTGTATCTCTCACCAATCCAATCTTCCTAAACCAACCACACTACTATCTCCCGATCCTTTGTAGAGACACTCAAGCCTCCTCCTAACCCCATAGATGATTTTGTATTTGTAAATCCCCCAAAATCTCTCAATCTCCTAAATTGGTAAATCACATTCCACCCACATCCCTTTTTTTCAATTCTATTTCATTTGCTACTAATATGCCTATCCAACCAATTAAACCTCTTATCACTTACATTCCTACCCATCGTATGTTCCAACCATCTCAACCCCTTAACACTCGTATATTCACTTATCATTTACCACAACAACCTACCCAACTTCAACAATGTCATCACGTCTCGTATTTCTCAACACCACTCATTACAAAGAACATATCCCATCTCAACCTTGATGACATATGTTAATCCTTGCGAAATGATTCCACAAACATCCCACCCGCAAATTAATCAACCACCTTATCAAAGGATTCCCGAATACCCCCACATTCACAAACATATCATCTACCTCATCAAGCCACATTTCAAACCACACAACCAATCCAATCTCAACCTAACAACACATCAAGTGATCCAATCACGCCTTAACGAATCAGTTAGGTAGTTTAGAATCTGCTACTTTGGCACCCAAGGATACATTATCTTACGAAAAAATTGTAACAAAACGATTCATCCGTCAATTCCAATCAACTCATACCCTCCTCATTGGGAACTTCCCAAGTTTACTAAGTTCAATGATAAGGAAGATCCCAACAACATCTATGTAGATTTAAACATGCATGTTGTCTTATTACACATGATCACAATCTACTACTTCGCACTTTCCCCATGTCCTTGTTTGGTCTTGCATTGACCGATACAACCATATCCCACAATATTCCATATTATCTTTCACCCAAATTTTGCATAACTATTCTTAAAACACTTTTCAATTAACATTGCACAATAATACTATATCACTCACCTATACACCATCCAACGGTTTGATGATGAGTCCATTTCTGATTTTTTCGTATGATGGCATGGCGTTATAAACCAATTTTCCTTCACTCTTCTGCAAACTAAACTCATTTAACTCTTCTCGCAATTATATCATATACTTTGCAAATTCAATCATTCTCGAACCTTTGATGAAGCCTTCACCATGGCTCACAAACTTGAAACTCATGCCATTGAGTAGGGTCAACTTAAACTAAGTTCAACCAAACCTAAAATTGAATCTACTAAACCATCCACACATAATGACACATTTAAGGATGCAGCCAACATTGTGGTTGTTAAGTCCTCATCCACACCTACATCTAGCACGTGGCCTCAACAATGAGCCCCTCAATTAAAAACCAACTATACCCCCTTGGGAGAATCCTACAGCTTTGTATTTGACAAGTTGATGGCAGTAAATTCCATCTAACTTCCTCCCATATGACTTGTGGACAACTCGCAACCCAATCCTATTTGGTATCACGAAGCCCACTATTGTAAATATCATCGAGTCAAAGGTCACGACATTGAGAAATGTCATTCCTTCAAATATCTTATCCAACAACTTATAAATCAAGAGGATATCCAACTCGTGACTCTACCACTTCATCTAGCCTACCCCTTAATTGCGTAATATTTCCTAATCAACCACCAATCAATCATGTTACCACTTTCATATCTCAACTATTAAATGCTCATGCCATTCACACCATTAATCAATTTCTTACCTCATCAACAACTCTGCATGTTCCTACCTTAGACATTATTCTTGTTCCTTGTTCAAAACCCGTTGTATCCACAACTATCACACCTATATCAACTTTTAATACTCATCTTATACCTATACCTATTCCTACCCTTACCACATCCCCATCAAATTTAACTATATCATCCACTTCATCCACTTCGAACATGCCCTAATCTATCACATCAAATTCATCCTTATCACCTATTTCAGCCCGTTGTTAACCAAACCTATCCCTATATCTCTCACATCTATGCCTTCACCCACATTTGCATCAAACACACCTATTACTACACCTACATCACTCATGTCTACAATTATCCCAACTAAACTCATTTTTACTACATGTACCTTTACAACCAACCTACAACATCAACCCATATTTCAAACATATAATTCTTGCACTTGAAACATTTATGAATCAATCATTCCCAATTAATTATACATGTGATATTACTCATGTGTTTACTGCATTCCTATATCACATCTACTCCATCGGTTACCACATCCCCTTTTGTAGGTTTGACTACCCTACCTACATCCATTCTACCCTACCTACATCCAAATGTCTACCTTTACCCATCGACCATCCTTAGAATCAATCCCAGCCTTCCTCCTTCCGCACTTTCTCCCATATCGATGACACCAACGACCTTAACCAAATCCACATCACCCATGTCTCTCATTCCCCAACCTGTCATATTCAACTTCTCATCAAACATACCATCACCACATCACCCATCCAAACAATCCCAATCCAAACAATCTACTTCTTCTCTTCAAATTAATCCATCTTTTAAGACATCCGATTCACCTATCCGATCGACACCCACCTCTTCCCCTCACTCCAAGCCAAAATATCCTATCAAAACCGGCAAGAGTTATCTTCCCCATGACACTTCGATTGGGTCCCACGTAGACATTTTTAGACATTTAACTTGAATATTTGCCATCATGCTTCCTCCCATTAAATCCTTTAATCCCTATGGTCCGAAGCCATCATGGTTCAATCCCAATTGCATTTGTACTTATCATCGTACTCGAGCCATGGCATTTCACATTGAAAGGCCTTTGAGAAAATCATTCATGACCTTAGTGAGAAATAAAATTTCCTCATTCAGGGGAAACATCCTTCTCCATCTATATCTAATCCAATTTGTATCCCATCCATCGGGTTTCCCATGATTCCTCCATCCACATCATCCCTTAACATCCCTCCTGCACATGACATGCCTCCTAAGGAAGGTCCTTCATTGTTCATCAATAATGCTTATCTTTCCAAGCACACTTGTGGTCTCCAACCATTTATCCCATCCAAATCCAAAACAATCTCATCTAAACTCCTTCGACACCCTTTAACTCATCCACATTTAACTCATTGGGGGAGAAACCTTCCCTCGCCCTTGAGTATATCATCTGTACAACTCCCTTGACACTAGGGGACTTCACTCTTGACATCGCTTTATTTAACCTCATCCAATTTCATCTAATCCATCTCATCCAATCTTAATCCAACTTTTGTCTAGTCCAAATCTCAAGTTAAAGTCCTCCTTTGAGGCCATATTCGTCCTTCCATTGCATGGGACCATTTATTTTCATCAAAGTCCTCCTTTGAGGCCATGTTTTCCTTTCCATTGAGGAACCATTATTTCTTATTTTCCTGTCAAAGTCCACCATTTTGGCCACACTTGTGCCTTTTTGGGGCACCATATGTTTCAGCAAGTCCACGTTTTTGGCCATTTTGTCCTTCTATATTTGTGTCTCTTGGGACACCATTTATTTTCATCAAAATCCACCATCGTGGACATATTTTTATTCTTTAAGGACATAGTTTTATTTCTCGTTTGTCTATCACATCTAATCTTTTAAGCTATCATCTCACTTTGTCACAACTTTCTTGTCTTCCCTCCTCTTTGCTGTAAACTAGAGATCAAACCTCGAATGTAGTTACAATTGCGGTCATTTTACTTTGTTAGCATATCTAACAATGAGCACTTAGTTATATCCTTAGATCATTCCTCCATCATTAGCCCCTTCCATCTATCATGGTAATGATATGAACTATGTGGTCTACCATCACTACTTTGATATGACCTTGAATATGAGTACCATGGCTCTACTCATAGCATATTCATTATGGATAATTTCTCCCATTTGGTGAGAACTCCATGATCATTACATCCATCACCCTCTCATTCTCATATTGTAGTCATGCAAAGGGTCCAGGGGTGTCTCTTGTACATTCATTATCCCCTCCTAAGTGGTCTACTTAGCTATTCCCAGCTCTCCCCCATGTAAAGATAAAATTCATGTATGTAAAAAGTAAAATCAAAGTTATTAAAAACAAACTGATCCCTCAAAGGATAGTTGTTCATGTAAAAATAAAAATCACAAGAAATAGACCAATCCATCGAAGGATGGCTATCATATAAATTATTCTTGTCATCCATATTTTGTATAAATTAGACCATACCCTCAAAGGATGGCTACTATTTTATTATGTAATTTGGAAGGTTTCCCACTTTGATCAACCTTCCTTTATTAGCATTTTCAGAAATCTTTCAGCATATATCAACTTTCTCATATAAATTGTAGACTTTCCACATTGATCATTTTGCATCTTCCCCTTCCCGCAGCTTTTGGTATAGTCCTAAAAACAACCACCTATGGAGAACCCTATTCCCATGTATAAGATACATCTTGAATCCCCTTTATCATGACAACATTAGTTTTATGATCGCATTTCATCCATATTCCCCTCATAGTCTTTTGGTATAACTAATTATCGTTTTATATATGTTAACACATGTTATTGGTTATAAGTCTGATGCCTGAGTGGTACCATTTCTTGTTTACCACCAATCTGGTTCAAATCATGGTTTCCATGTATCCTCCCAGGATACGACTATGTGTCATTTATCTCATAAAGGAAATATTTTATCAAAATCAAATCAATTTCACACCATGAATTCTAGATATATCCATAATATCCATGAATCCCTTCCCAAATAAACTTTTCAATTTGTGAATTCTATTTGATCTCCATTGCGTTTTGTGAATCCTACTTGAGGATCCTTCTCAAGGCAAGTTCATTATCTCGCAACTTCTTCTCCCCAATATGTTCAACAATGTCTTTGATCCATTTCTCTTCCTCCTCATTTCCACTTATCCCCACATCATCCTTCTCACCTTTTTGTCCCCTTTCACTACGCCGGATATCTTACTTGCCTTTCCTCCCGAGTTTCCCTTTCACTCTTCCACTTTCATCTTGAAAATCTTATTTAATCATCCATACAACCAAAGAATCTTAGTTAAGGTATATCTTCTTACTTGGATTCTCCTATTGTATAAGCTTCTCCACCATCTCCTCTTTCATCGGACGACAATCATCACCACAAACGTCTTTCCACTCCACCTTTTTCACTTGACACTCTTACATCATCACGCTCACCACGTGGGCATCCCAATTGAGGATTTACCTTACACTCCCCATCTACATTATATATGTTCCTCCATCTACTCATGTCATACTCATTTGTTTCCTTATTATCACCTTGTTATCATCATTCTTCTTCTTCTTCGGCTTGGTGATCCTACGTAACTATCCCCTGCAAATTATGGAAATCTTACTTAATATTTTAACTTAAGTTTGGTTTTCCATCTAACCCTTCCACATCCCATCATATTTCCATCATCTTTTGTCTCTCATATCTCTTCATAATTTTCTGCTCCAACCAACCATTCCACACATGTACCCAATACAATGTTGTGTTTCTCCTTCCATATTGTCATTACCGGTTTGGTGATCTTACTTAACTCCTCTCTGCACCTTCAGCGATCTTACTTAAGATTCCCTCTTAAGGATGATATGTCATCTTTCACTCGCCCACCACTCCACATTCTCACCATCCACATTTTCTCTTCATTCCCCATCATCACATCCTCTCACCTCCTCTTCCATTCTATGAAACACCACTTCCTACTTGCCCCCTTTTTATCAACATCATCCCTCTCTTGTAATATTACTTAACCGTTGCTTCCCAATTCATTTCATGTCTTGTTTCTTCATCTTTACCTCATTCATCCTCATCCATAAAATCCTCTCCTCCTTCATCCTCACATAATTTGTTATCCCTCCTTTCTTTACTCTTTCCACTCCATCTTCTAGAATTCTCCCACATATCTACCTCCATGTTTACTCGTCATTATTGTTGATCATACCCTAACATTATTTCATCATCATATTTTGTTTCTGCGCTAATAGTTATCAAAGTGGAATTTTCCTAAAATCACTCATCCCCATTCTACACAATCCAGATCCTTCTCTTTGACCTCCTCCATTTTATATTCATTTCTCTATGCCCCCTTATCATTATTGGGGAATTCTCATAACATCCTTCATTGGCATTCCCTTTTCCATTCCTCATTTACTTTCTCCCTCTTCTCACCTTTCCTCCCATCCTTCCCTACCAATCATTATCGGTGGATTTCTCCTAACATCCCTTCACTGGCATTCCCTCTTCTATCCCTTCCTCTCTTTTTCTTTGCCACCTCTCCATCTTCCATTCTTCCTTGCCAATTTCTTTATTGTCTTCATCATACACCCTCTCTCTATTTTCTCGTCATCAACTTATCCTCATCTCATGCATCTCTGCATCTTTTCCAATCATGTCATTCCTCCCCTCCATCTTCTCTTTACGTTCCTTATGCTACTCACTCTTTACCGAATATCTTCATTCTTGGATCCCTTCCTCTCGCATCATTTTCTATGTTGTCCTCTCCTCCTTTCTAATCCTCATCTTATTTCACTTCCTCTTTGTATCGTCTTCTTCCCTATTTAACCCCACGCTTCCTTTTTACTTGCCATCGATAACCTAGCTCTTCGGTGTTGTCCTATATTTTTATCATCTCACCATCCACATGCATTTCCATGCGATCAGGTTCCATATTCTTTACCTTGATTTTCCTCACATTAACCTAGGCCCTTGATCTTATCCACTTTATTATTTCTTTTGTTTTCCATCATTGCTCTCCTTCATCTCGCTTCACCCTTCTTCACTCCTTGGTTTTGAATATTTCTCTCTCTTTTCATAATTCCATCCTCTGTTATGTCATTTTCTTGTCCTCTCCTTTCCTTTCCATCCTTCCTTCTTTGTTATTCTCTTCCTCCTCTTTGATTTATTTTTCTCCTCCTTCATCTTTGTCCCTCTATTCCATACCCTTGTCTCCTTCACTTTGACCTTTCTTACTCTTCTCATAATTAACCACTCCTCTTGTCCATTCCCTTTTTTGTTTCTCATTACGTCCTTCAACACATCCCTCACACCTAGCATTCAAGGTCAATGTCGATGTTTCTTCGTTTATGCACCACCGCTAATCCATTTCATTACATATTGTTCTCATTCTCTTCTCTGACAACATTGGCTTCTCCTCATTTGAAGAACTCTATCACCTCTTCTATCTTCATCAGCCCTCTCACACGGGAATCATCATATCCATTTCTAATAATTTCTTTCCATGGTATTTTCATCTTAGAGGATACAACGAAAACCATTACATATCACCTTTTCCCTCGCAAGTGCCTACTCTACTTTTTGTTTGGAAAATGTCAATTGTAATCTTCCCCTCATTGTTTCCATGACTTAAAACTATTAACCTCCTTTTGGAAAAATTTATCCCATACTTCTATCCTATCTACTCATCGTGTCCACATTTATGATTACATTCATTCCCCTTGGGGCATTTTATTTACATATCCACCTTCTATATCATGCCCTGTGTTGGGGCATCATTATTTTCATCCTCGTCCCTTTTATGGATGCATGATTTTTCACTCGATTCCTCGCATATGAAGGATTTCACATACTCTTCACATTCAATTGCACATACTTTGATGTTTTCCTATGACCCATTGGTCATCACGGTTTACATCCATACTGCAGTGGTCTCCACCCACTCACTAGTCCGTAGAACGTTGTCGCTCGTCTCCATTGAGACTACAATTATCCTCTACCGATGTGATATTGGAGTCACTACCATATTTTTCATTGTTATTGTGATCTTTTTTGTCTAGGGAATCTTTCCTTTAGTCATGTTTTTATCCATCCCCATCCCTTTTACGGACACATGATTTCATCCAACCCTTTTTTTTGTCTCGTGGCTTGCTATCGCAAACCACTCAAAAAAAAGGGGAAAATGTAGACACCAAATTTTGGTATCACCCCACGTTTCGCCTTGATAGACTTTTCCAAGTGTATCTTGTTTCCCAACAAAATGTGTGCTCGATTAATTAATCTTACAACTTAATTGATCCCCTTTAAATACTTAAATCTCATTATATGCTAAATAATCAATTGTTCCAATTAGGTCATATCATCCCATCTCATAATCAAATAATCCAAAAAACATCCAAATCATAAGCTCCACTCATCAAATCAAATCCACTAACGCACCCACCATCCAAATCATGAACCCCACTTTGTCAACCCCAATCAATCAAATCAAATCCTTTCACCTCCCTAATAATCAATATGCCAATATTATTCAATTCATGAGCCCCACCCATAAATTGAATAATAATATACAAATCCGACATCCCACTCCTAAATTCAAAATAATCCTCATGGGTTGCATTATTCACCTAACCTTTTCAATCATGTCCCCACTCAATATCACATCCTTTCTTTTTGAATCATGAGCCCGCTCCATCAAATCCAATTCATATCAAATTCAAATCATGTCTTTTAATCAAGGTTACTTTTGTAAACCAAGGTTATCTAACATCCCTCAGTTAACCCCTCCCCAAATTATATATACATGCCTTATTCCCTTCTTTCAATAAGTTTTTTTATGAACAATAATAAGAAAATTCTGAAATGAGTTTTGCAAGTTTGAGGTCAAGGAAAATATTTTCCATTGTTATAAATTAGAGGTGAGGAGTGTTGGAAAGCTTTGACATTGTTCATATCTTGCCATCTTGATGCCCATTCCATCTCCATATCGGAGCACCGACTCTTAACGCCTCGTAATTCCACTTACTTGGGTGAGTTAGGGGAGCCTAGGCATTAGGGACCTTCTCTGGCACTGTGATCGCAAAATGGTCGAAAATTAATTTTTCCTATGTCACTACCCTTTGTTGTTAATCACCTATGCGTTGCACTATGCCCACATACTTTTCCTAAAACCTGCAAAGAGAAAGAGCACATGTAAAACCCCAAAACACATCAAATCCTAAAAAAAAAAATTTACAAATGGGGAGTCGATTAACCCCAGTGGTCACCCAGCTGAGTGAACTTACGATCTAGGTGTTGTACTACATTTCAGAATCCATGTAGTTTTGCGTGTGTGTGCACGAAAGCATGCCCTAGGTGGCTCTTGTGCAAGTTGCACTTGATAGCAATGCAATAACTAGATGTAGAAATTGTAAGTAGATATGTGCATCGAAAAATGAGCTTCCCCTCCTATGAAGTATATGCAAAAGAATGTAGTCCCTTGTCCTTTGAATGGATGTTAGATGGATGTTTTGATGCTCTTGAGATGCCTTTAGATGTAACCTTAGGTGGTTATAATAGATGCTTAGAGCTTGGTTCTATATTATGATCACATATCTTTGTATTTATATGATTCCCTTATTTGAATTTTGTAATTAACCACTAAAATTCCAACCACCAATAAAATAAGATGCCCAACAACTATAAAGGACCCAAAAGATGTGAGTAAGATACAAAGATGTCGGGGGCACTTAGAGGGGACAAGGGAACCTGATGCTTTAGTGTCTTCGCTAAGCATTGGTGTCCAGACTCAAAAAAGTTGAAAAATCAAAGGTCGACTAGGCAAGAAGGTGTGTAAGACCAAGAAGGAAACTAGAAAGCAAGCAAAGAGGCCAAAGATAGTGGTCAATTAGTACTTTTCTCATATAGGAATCATATGAATAGTGATATGTGATCATGACCTAGAAATATACCCAAAGTGTGTGATTTAGTGTCTACTCATTGCTCTCCAAGACACATTAGTCTAATAATTACCCTAAAACTAAGTCGGGATGTTGTGCAGGTTGTCGCAATGATATTTGTAAAATTTGAGATCCCGGAACTAGTTGATGAATAGGTTTGTCTACCCTACACAAGCTCACTCTCGAATACATCCTAGAGTTTTTATTATGTCCAATGTTGTTGTGAAATAAAACTTGGTAATTGATGCATATATGTCTTTAGATTTGGGGTTTGTTTCTAGATTTCTATGATCGCACTCCTATACCTACAAATATATTTTTCTTATGTTGAAAGTTTTACTCTCCTCTTGTGACCTAAAAAAGAGTTACTCCATAATTGAGTCAAGTTACCTCACTATATCCCCTTGATGATTGAGTGTTGCCTACATAGCACTACTCTAAAGATGACTACGAACCATGTAGTTCTCCCTCCAATAGGTGTGTGAGAACATGTGCAAAGGATGTAAATGATAAACCGCAAATAAGGTCTTCAACATTAGGTAATGATACTTTTAACTTCACTTTTTAACACATGATAATTACGTGAAGGTGTTGACAAGTTGGGTTGAGGCCTCCCCCCTCTGACAGCGGACAAGGATTTGGGCAGCTAAGATATCATCATACATCGTCGACATATTCATATTTTAATTTGAATAGACAACAGGTACTTTGTGTCACCATCAAGTTTGCATCGATGACATCTTATGTGGAGGAAAATGCAAGGCAACTCATTGGGGATTTGTACACAATCATGGCAGCAGACCCGTTTGTAATGGGTGCAAGTCACGTAAATCCCTCCTCTGTGATGGATCCTGGCATTGTCTAAAATATTATACCTCAATACTACATCAATTTTCTTTGCACTCTCAATTACAAATACACCGCCTGGAAAATTTCTCTACTCACCGCGGCGGGGACTTCAATTCTTGCTCTACCTCCAGTTTGGAACCTAACGATCTCAACTACCTCTCATTCTCTATTCTGTTCAACTCCAACTCTGAGAATAAATTATTTCAGGTCAAAAGGAGAACAATGATATATGTGGTTACAAGCGTTGTTGTGTAGCCACATAATTTGATCTCATGTCTAGCTAGCGATCTCATCTACGCGACCATATCTATCTATGAATGGGTGGTCGAGGACATTGACTAGGGTGATGTCATGTTTGAAGACAGTGTGAAGAGCCCTCTTGGCATAACAATAAGTGTGGATCAACACAGATTATAGTTCAACCTGTTAAACAAAACAACCAGCTACACTATAACATTTCAAAACATATTGATCAAATGTAGCTTTGAAAATATAGATTTTGGAGATATAGAGTGGAAATGCATCGAAGGAGGGACGTACCTTGTTCATAGCCCAGTTGCCATACTATGGTTGGCTTCACCCAATTAACTACTATCACTATCTCTAGACTCCATCTAAATCCAAATTACATAAATAATTTAGCTGCGGTGAAAATAAAATTGATGAATATCCGTCCAACAACGTTTGTTGTAAAATACCTGCAGATTTCTCTTTATCATATTTACAGTGTTATAGATTATTCATCGCACTAAATATTCTTACATTATATTTATATATAGGCCCCTAAAATCGTAACTTCTTGTCTTTAAATTTTAAATGTTGAAATATAATATATGTTGTTTTGACTTTAAGGAACAATTTATAACATGTTTTTTCAGATTGATTTGAAATAATATTTAAATCTATGAAAAGTAATATTAATAAGAAAAAGGAAAATGCATTTATTCCATATATTCTCTGAAATAATTTAGCACAATAACACTCAAGAAATTTGAAGAAATAAAATCCATATTTATCCAAGAGGCGATTATTCGATGTTGATAAAATGAGTTTTATACTTTCTGAACCATTGTTAGTCCTGAAATCCATTCTCGAAGTTCTATCTTGAAAAAATGAAATGGGTATTCAAATCTGGACTGTGTATCTTCCTCCCAACTCCGCATCGCTCATTTAATCACTTGATTTTATTGAAGATCACCTATGAGAATGAATGTCGTGTGGCCATCTTCAAAGCCTTAACCATGACATGTGTTATATATGTGTTAACCGCTAAAGATGTTTGTTTAAGATAAGTGTATAACAAATGTAGTTTCTCATAATTCTTTATTCTCAATCATGAGCGAGGCATTAAAAAAGGTGATTGTAATTTTTGTTTATTTTTAAAATTTATTATTGAACAATGATCAATTTTCCCTCTTAAATAACGATATATAATGAATTTTATTTAAGAGAAAATATCATTTAAGTAAGTACTCAATGCTTAATTTTTAATGGAGATTATAGGAAGAGAGTGCATAAATGCGGTATAGATAGCTATGGCACACATAGCAGAAGGGAATGAACTCCATTTTTACATTGAAGGTGTTTTTCATGTTGGTTGGGGCGGGGGCTCGGATGCATCGCCTTAGTTAGTTTGACATCCCTAAGGTGTCCCACGGCGTTCATGGTTCATCCGCAAAGATAATCATTAATAGTTTTTTTTTTTAAGGCATGGTGGGACTCGAGTAAAAGCTTAAACGTCAAATGAAGTTACATTTTGTAGCGATCTCCAAGCCCCTGGAGGCTCAAATAGCTACACATCTAAAGACTCCATCATCAAAAATCTACTTTGATTTCAAGCAGACTAAGTTTGGTCCTCTCTAGTTCACGAGATGGATGCGAACAATAGAAGAAGGTGCATTTGAATATCTATAGTTATCCTGTGAGGAACAAAAGAGGTAGATAGATTCGAGGTCATCGTCACCTCCAAATCTGAACTCTTTCAACACCTCCATCGGGTAGGCCCTTCTTACAATCAACTAGAATTCTCAAGCCTATCTTAATGGCTCACCAACCACCTCAGCCTTTGAGACAATTTGTTTCATAGAATCAAGGGAGTCCGCTCATCTTACCAATACCCCGACAAGGTGTGGAATCCTATCCTGGAAAATGTGCTAAAAGCACTGCCCAAATTCAGTGGAGAAGACTTCAAAACTCCAAAGGAACACCTTCAGGACATCACAGAAATATGCACAGTACATTATATAAGGGAACATGACGTCGCCTTATGATTACTTAATGCTTCCTTTAAAGGAAAGGTTCGGATTGGTACCGTCCCCTAACTCCTAATTCTATTGGCACTTGGGATTAACTCGGAAATTTCTTGGTAAAAAGTGCGCGATGAGAAAGGAGCTAGATCTTCTCTCCTACACCAACTCATCAACATGAAGACAAGTTTGCAAGAACTTATGACCGATTTTAACACTAGATTTCACAAAACATGGAAAAGGATTCTTGTTCTAGTAAGGCCACCTACAGGTATGGCTATTGTTTTTTACTTAAAAGCTCTAAATTTGGATATTTTTGATGATTCAATCGTTAGAGGGGACTCTTTACCACAAGCATATGATATTGCAGGTCAAGCCGAGAACAATTTAATAGATGCCATAAGCTCCCCAAGAGTCCTTTGCCAATATACCTCGAAATAGCTCCCTTCCACAAGCACAGACCTCGAGCTCTAACCAAGCCCTCGCGTCCATGTATAATTACCCATCCTCTCGCACATTTCCTATCCCCACTATGGCGTCATCATCTTCTTCTCCCAAGATGGAGGAAGTTAAAAATATCCTCAGAAACTTCTCTAACGAGATAGTAAATATTAAAAGGAATCGAAGTGCTTACCCAAGACAAAGTTATCAAAGCTATCGAGGGTGGAAGATTTGTGTATCTCCCAAAACATCAAAACACCCAGAGGGCCACTATCAAAGACACGATCATCTAACCAACTCATCTCGCAACAACACCACTTCAAGACCATCCCACCCAATAGCAAAAGGGAAATGGTACCCGGGAAAAATAATTTGGCAGAAGACCCCAACACATGGTGCTTCCCTTATAATACTCCTCATATGCCAAGAGATTATCCCCAAGGCAATTTACAGCAAAAGGTAGCCGAACAAAGAGAAAGGGAAGGTGGCGATGTTAATGCATCGACCTTACCAGTCCACTAGATTCCAAAACATGGCCCTTGTTGTGAAAATTCAAGGGATGTCCCTAGAGAAAGAAGCGAGATTGCAGACCGTTGTGTACACCAAAATTGGGTCACACTCCTCTTGGTCCCTTGACAAATAACCAACTCGAACACACTCACCTAACCATGGCCCCTTTCACCCCACTCTAATATTAATTAAATTAAATTAATTCATGATCTCATAATATTTATTATTTAAATATCCTAATTGGGATAATGCCCACACCACCACCTCACCTATACACCTCATCTAGCCACCTCACCCTAAGACCTATTCTTAGTATGTTGCCATAACTAACTAAGACCTACCTAAACCCTAAAAATAAAAGCCTACATTCCCTCTAACCACATTCCCACCCATTAGAAAGGAAGCTTCCATTCTAATCCAGCGAAGAAAAGAAATGAGATCGAAAAAATCTAGAGGATCTCGCATTTTAGTAAACCTAGAAATCCCACCCTAATCGATCTTTGAATTCGAACTCGGAACCGCCGTCGCTTACCATTTATTTCCCAAAACAACCTTATTTCAAGGTTGGCAAATTTTTGAGGAAAGAGGATGAAACCAAAGTCGTACAAGTAGAACTAGCATTCACCCAAGCATCGAAGTAATCATAGAGCCATTTTTTTGCATTCACAGAAAACACCTTGAGAAGTGCCATCACCACATCAAACTCCATCCATCTAAGCAACCACCATTTCCGTCCCAACCATTAAGCTCGTATAACATGTAAGTGTTTTATTAACCAAGCATTCATCTACTGTCATTTTAGTAGACTCTGTTACCTTTGTTATCAGTTTCTATTTGCATTCCATTTTCCCATCATTCACCTTCATGCAAACCTGATCATTCCTTCACCCACACCATTGAACTACCCATACCTGGTTTTAAAGATCCCTGAGTATACCTAAGACCTACACAGACCTTGTCATTGCCCTCTCCATTTCCATTTAGCCTCAGATTTGTCCTCACATCAAGATTTTGATAATTTTCCTCTACCCCGACCATACCAACACCGGTTACCCACAACCATCACCGGTTCACTTAAATCAGCATCGGTCATACCAGACCAACGTTCGTCTCTGTGTTTTTACCCTCAGACCAAGAACAAAGCCTAAAATCCCCATCAAATACCCAAAACAGCCCAAAACCAGATCCTGACTAGTGTCGATACTCTAATAGAGACCTTAACCTTCCGATTCAATCATAGCTTATCATGTTGTGAATGAATTTGCTTATTGTAGTCAAATGAGATACGTAAATCATTTTAACTATAGTAGATTTCATTTATTGTTAACATTGATAAGCTATCTAGCATACGCTAGGCAGTCCACTACAATAGTTAAAATCTAGCGTATTGTGATCTTCTAGGAGTATCACACTTCTGGATCTAGCATCATTAGCACCCACTACATATATTGTTTAACTTCTATTTGGTGGTCTTGTTTTCTATTTCAGGTAGTTCCTCCTAGCCAAAAGGAAGCTCTCACGATCAGTTGTGGATCAAGAAGTCATACACGTGTAACAACCTTCAACTAGCTTTAACAGGTATTCCTCCTAGCCCATTTACCCTTATCTGTTTCGTCAATATTCAAAGAAACGCTCTAAGAATCAGGTGAAACATTTTGGCATGCCGGTGGGACCCATTCGGGGTTCCTTGCATTTCTTCATTTCTAGGTGAAAATTTGTATGTTTGTTCTTTTTTTTTGAAAGATTCTCACATTAAAATTATTCTCTAGAATTTTCTATTCTTCTATCAAGTCTAAAAGCAATCGTGTTTTGGTGCTTTAAAACGAACATTTCTTTCCTTTCATTAGTATCACATTAGTGAAAGATAATCCCTTCTCTTGTTCATTTCTTTGTGTCATCAAATTCAATATTTCAATTTGGGCTTAAAATTAACTACATTTCATTCTACTTTACTTTGCATTAGCTTACATTAAATGAGGGCAACTATACGCTCGAGGTCATGCCCACTGATGGTTGATGAAACGAATCATAGAAAATCACTTCCTTTCTCTTCTTCTCTCTCCGAGTCTTATCCAAACATCACAAAATTGAAAAATATACACATTCTTAAACAACGTCTTACCCGGTATCATCTATCTATGATCACACGATCGATCTGGTTGTACGTCTTTACCCAACTCATTACCTCTGTTGAGTCATTATCTCGAGAGGACAGCCCGCCCCACCATAACATTCTTGAAACCTCACCTTTTTAGATCTCCTTCTTTATAGGAAGCCTTCCTCACCAAAAACTATATCCTAAAGTTCATAAGTCAGTCCTTAATAGCATAAAGCTTAACAAACATAATAGAAAAAGCATAGTTAGGATCGTATTTTTCTTAGTGTTTCTGCTTGGTTTGTGTTTTTTGAGGTGAGAGGACACGTTCTCCATTTATTTTATTTTTATTTCTCCTTGCATGCTCCTCATCATATTTGGTGTATTCTAGCTTCATCCGAGTATGCACGGAGCCTATTTTTATCATTCTCGGAATTATGGTTTTGATTCCACATTTGATTTTAACTCACAACCACCTTTTCTTCATGTTTGTTTCAATTTCACAAGAAACGGTGTTGGTCCAGTGACCATCGTCAACTACTACCTTGTACTGTCATCGGTTTTACCCAACCGGCATCGTTTTATTGTTATTTTGGTTAACCTACCCAAAGCACACTGCTTCATCTTCTTTGTTGTTGAAATGTCTCGTAACTCTTATCATCTTCTTTTTCCGATAAAATTCATCAACATCTTATCTACTTGGCAGATTATTAGCCTTTTGCTTTGTTTTGAAAAATTGTCCATTTTCACGGTGATCGATCTATGTTACTTGTGACCGACGCCGGTTCACCATTACCGGATCGGTTAGCCTATTCTAAGTTTTAGCGAGACATTTCATACCTAATCCACCTACCACCACTTTTTTTTCCTATATTTGTTATATTTTTGTGTCATTTACAGAAAGCAATCCTACCACGTCAAGTATTGTTCACATGGTGCTTTGCGTAGCCAAGAAAATGCCCTCATATTCCATGCTAGTCCTTCACCACCTTCTATTTTATCACCCATGAATCTTACCCAACCTATCACTATCGCCACAGGGGACAAGGAGTTTTCACGACTCCTTGACCAGAACCCTACCACCTTACAGTTCTATCTTTCCCACTCGTCCACTCGGGATGCCTCGGGTCAATTGATATACGACATGCTTGTATCTATGCCCCGACACTCACTCCTACTTCTCGCGCTAGCCTCTGCTAGCTCCGCACCGCTCATACCTACTTTACCCAGTCGTTTCTCGAGATGGGCCCTATACCCACTATGACTGCGGCATCTGCTACATCCAATGCACCCACAACATCCCCTATACCTTCTTCGACCACACGGAATGTAACCTCATTCGCACCCATTGTCTCACATATACTCGTAGCTACACAACCAGCCCCAGTGTCGATGAACACTAACCCTTTTCAAAACATTGTCCTTTCTATCCCACAGTCCTTAGCCCCCATTCTTACTTTAGAGTCACCTCGACCATTCCACCTTCATATACATACTATCGGTAACCTCTTGTTTCATTATCAGGTCATTCAGGTATGTACCCCTATTTCACTCCTCTCCTTCTCAATTTACCTATACGGCATCAACATATACTAGAATGCCACCTCCATCATATGTCCAACACCAACCTCCTTACGCTACAAGAGGTACCAATCCATCACCACCTACCAATGACCTAATCAAGTTAATGATGGACAAGATGCAGACACTGGAGGCATCGGTTTCTAGCACATGTAACTCTCTCACCTACGATGAGATTTGTAATGATCCCATCCACCCATCCATTCCTATTCATCCATATCTCGTACATTGGGAAATGCCTAAATTAAACTACTTCAATAGTAAAGAGGACCCACAACAGCACTTACGGTCTTTCAAACATGGTTGTTATCTAATCACCCATGATGACGCTTTGCTTTTGAGGACCTTTCCCATGTCTCTTACCGAACCCGCATTACACTTTAGCACGGTGGGTTACCTAGACATTCTATCTTCTCGGTTAATCAAGTAGCCCAAGCCTTCTTGGATCACTTCTCCATCAATGTTGTTAAGAAGGTTACCAAGATCGACCTTTGCTCTACACGTCAATATGACAAGTCTATCATAGATTGTGTCACTTGTTGGCATAGCACTGATCAATCAACTCGCATTCTAATAACCACAAACCGAGCTCATAGAGCTCTTCACTCAAAGCTTGTGCTTTAGAAATATCTCACCAACCATGAAAATCCAAACTTTCCAAACCTTCGATGAGGCATTCACCATGGCACAAAAGGTAGAGATTCGGGCCATCTAAGAAAATAAAGTTCAACTACACAATAAGAATTTGTCATTTAAGTCAAACGATACTTCTTCTTCTTTGAAACCATAGAATAATTATTCAAAAGCGAAGGGAACCGCTAATGCGGTGGTACTCTAGGCTAGCCCATCTCATCCAACAAATCAAGCTAACCCCTCATCTAATCTTTCTCCCGTCAAGAGTTTTCAATTCAGACGATAATAATAGAAATACACCGCAATTAGGGAGCCTTATTCTTCTCGTCTTAGAAAAGCTCATTAAAGTTGGGGCCATCACCCTTCCTCCCGTAAAACCACACACCTTTGGTTTTGATCTCCGCTAAGCCCACACCCGCTTGGTACAAAGAGCACGACTTCTCAGAATCACATTAGGTAAAAGGTCATAGTGACGGCAATTACATCACTTTCAAGAACATTATCTAGGAAATGCTCGAGAATAGCGAGTTAGTCTTGGATAATCCTAATGCACCTACCAATCAAAACCTGCACATCTTCAAGAAACCATTTCCTAATCACGCCCCTTCTTCTAATCAAACTGGAGAGACCTCAACCAATGATAGTCATACTCGCGAGGTCCATGCTATTTTCAATGATGCACCAGTTGCTTCCCAATTACCTCATATTCCTTCCATAGAGGAAATTCTAGCTCAATTCCTCCACCTACAGATGAACCCGCTTCACCTATTCCTCCACCCATAGAGGAACACCTTTCATCTCCTCCTTCACCTTGTGAAGGAGCCTTATTTGATATCAAGACCACGTCACCTTTGGCTTCCCCACCTAGAGATCCGGAACTAGCAGTACCTCTCCGACCAATGGGAGACGCTTGTTTACCTCCTTCACCCATAGAGGAGCACCCATCATCTCCTCCACTTATCAAAGATCCAGTAGAAATGTTGTTACCTCTAGGTGACCATTCTCCATCAGCTACCCAAGATCCTGCAGACTTACTTTCAGCTCTCTTACCCACAGAGGCTGAGGCTAGCGAATTCCCTATTTCTAAGACACATTTTACAGGGAATCACCATTGGATCCACATCAATCCCACCCACTGTAGTGTCGTTCTCACGCTTAGCAGACCACTAGGATTACATGGATAGAGCCTTACTTTAGGGCGTCTTCTACTTCCTATCTCAACACAAATGTAGATGTCACTCACTAACACTTCCACTATCTATCCAAAAATATTTCGGCCGATCGAACCAAACACAACCAAAACTATCACAAGTTCCCCCACGATACCACTCATGGCTCAACTCACACCTTTACCCATAACTCAACATGCTTCTACATCCAAACCTACGCCTACATCATCTTCCTTGCCTAAACCTATTACTACCTTAGGGGTCATCCCAATGGCCAACCTTACTCATCCACCCATCAAATTAGATTTAGCTACATCCTCCAAAACTAACACCAAACTTAATCCGGCCCCCAAACAGAAGAACCAATCCCCTAGATCTCGTACCCCAACCTCACTGATCACACCTTCATCACCTTCACCCTTCTGTCTATCTTAGGACCTCGCCCTTCTAGCATGGTTAAGAAACCTCCACCCGCCAGTAAACTAAAAATGCAGCAGCCCATTCCTCCCTCATAGACCTCTAACATACCCAAACACCCGACACAACTTCCACCTACACCTGCAACATTTTTACCACCCATACCTCCTATACCATTGATGACTTCTTCACTACCCATGACACTTCAGTCTCTTTCCCTCACACCTCCTACATGACCCGCGCCATCTACCTTCACAAAGACCTCGCTTATCCCGTGGGCAACTCGCCTCTTGCACCATCCGTTTTCCCTCTAGATCTCATGCACCCATATCACCTTTACCCAAGAAGGTGCAACCTAAAGGAAAAAATCCGCTACCCTCCAATAAGGTATTCAAACCAACCACACACTCTATTACCAGTTCATCTACCATGCCCGTACCCAAGCAAACATGACCAACACCTAAGACCACACTAGCACCTAAAATTGTAGCTTGACCCACTCCCCCTCTTGCAAAGACCCTTCCTATATAGTCAGCCACACCTGCACCCAAACCCACATTCACTTCCCATTTTGATCCACTGGCAGGATCCTATGCCAAAATTTTAACCAACCTCCTTGAAACTTCTGTCATCACATTACCCCCTCTTAGACCTTATGACCCACTCAAGCCCAAACCAAAATGGTTTGATGAAACTAAAATTTACGCCTACCATCATGTTCCAGGACACGATGTAGAGAACTGTAAGGCTTTGAAAACCGTTCTTATCTAGTTGTGTCCTCCTGAAGAAAACTTTGACAATGATGACCTTCTCGATGAGGACCCCATTTTGCCAGCACCAATTTCCACAATTCTTCCTTCATTGCCTACTCAGTGACCAATACCTCCACCCCCACAACTCTTAGAGCCACCTCCGAGATTTGAAATTAACATGGTGCGCATTAGAGAACTTACCAAACCTCCACCCAAATTTTGGTGTGCCCAACTCATCTCACAAGGTTCCTTCCTACCACTTGGCTTTTACCCTTCCTATCGCTATACCTTTCATGGCTCACCTACTTCACCTACCTCCCCACCTCAAATCAACATGATCCACGTTGTTACCCGCACACAGAAGGAAAAAGGCAAGGAAAAGGCAATTGACCCACCAACCAACCCTATACCTAACATACCATATGCACCCACACCTAAAGTCACTATCCGCGTCCCCACATATCTTATTTCTAATGGGGTTACACATCACGTGATGCTCAAGAAATTACACGAATCCTCCTCAAGATGTCCCTATATGACCTCATCCAAACCTCTAAATCCCATCGTCAAGCTCTCATGGAGGTCCTTCAATATATTGAGGTTTTACCCAATGATCCTACACTTGTAGCCTCCATCATCACACCTCATCATGTAGCCTCTCTTTCTAAATTACCATCTTCTTCTACACCTACACCCACTCACCAAGTAGCCACTCTCATCTTTTTAGATGAAGAGACCACACCGCACCAAAACGATGACCCAGATCCAGCCCTTTTCATCTCTGTCCACATCAATGATATACATGTATGACATTTTATGATCGATGGGGCGCTAACATTAACATCATCTCCTCCCATGCATTCGACCAAATGCACATACCCAACAATTACATGCATAAACATCCCGTCATGTTGCATTCATTTAATGACGTTATCACCTCTACACTTGGCACTATCATCCTCCATGTTTGTGTGGGCCCCACACTGTTCCAGAGTTATTTTACGTCTTGGAGGGGGAATTTCAATATAACTTGTTGCTTGGTAGACCCTGGATTTGTGTCATGGGTTGTGTTCCTTCCACTTTACACCGTTGTGTAAAGTTTGAGCATGAAGGACACACCTATACCATTATGGTTGACCCATCACCTTTCAAAACCTACAACATGCTTTACCAACCCAATGACATGCTTATACCTATCAAGGCATCTACATCTATCACCACTTTCTCTTCTTCTACACCTCCACTCACTAGTGCCATCGCTACCTCAACTACACCTAAATCCTCCAATCCTACCGCTACCATGACCTCCACGGCTGACCTATCACCTTCCCAATCGAGTTAGCTCCACCTCCAATCCAACCTCTAACACATCATCTATCCCACCACTCACATATTCACTAATCCCTTGGAAGGCATTTTTCAATGCCTCACTCTGGGGGAGTATCACATATATAATGTCAACAAATTCCTTACTCCACAAGAGTATGGAAGCCTTCACCAACATCCTCATTACGATCACCGCATAGAGAGCATCTCCTTTACAGTCCTCCCCACCTTCGCACCAATCTCACCTATGGGGACTTGATACTACCACTTATACACTTGAACCACCATCACAAACCCACCCATTTTCCACCAACCTCCAGTCACTCACCAATCACCGTTTCACCCACACCTTCCTACACCGATGTGCATGGAAGGGTTTTGGTTTTGGATTTTACTGCAAGGCCATCATACTATTATTACATGTACTACCCACAAACACAACAACTATATCGGTATTGGCTTTGCTAAACCACCTACCAAGAAGGCCCGCATCAAACTTATTGAGGACATCAGCCCTTCTCCACCTTCTTCACCTATTCCACCTTCACCACCTTCACTAATAGATTCGATGGATCCAGAATCCATCCCTCCTAACTTTTGTTTTCATAAACACTATTTCATTGTGGCCTCTCGACTTATTAACGTGAGTTTGAGGCTCCCTCTTCTCTTCCCTTCCTGTATCCTGAAATGATCAATGATGATACACCATTCATTAATGTCATTCAATGTCAGGATGATGAATCTATACTCACCTACCTTGGTGCAGAAGACTCATATATTCACCGGTCGTTACCATCTGAGATGCAAACCATGTTGAATGAATCAACTATCGAAATCAACATCCATACTCAGGATGACCCGCACATTCTAAAGATTGGCCAATCTTTAGATATTGCTAAACAAGAAGCCATCACTTCTTTTCTCAAAGATCATAACCATGCTTTTGCTTGGTCTTACGTAGACATGCTCGGTATTGACCCCACCATAGTGGTCCACAATATCATAACCATTCCCGATGCCAAACCTGTAAAACAAAAGCTAAGGAAAATGCACCTCGTATTGCTCTTCTGGTCAAAGAAGAACTTCAGTGCCTTCTTTCTGTTTCCTTCATCTTACCCATTGATTATCCCCGATGGATTTCTAACATTTTCTCTATCACTAAGGTGACAAGGGGACTCCACATTTTCATAGATTTCCATGACCTCAACCTAGCTTGCCCGAAAGATGACTTTCCTCTACCCGGTATTGATCAACAAGTTGACCTTATCGCTGGTCACGAGATGCTATCACCGATGGATGGTTTCTCAAGTTATAAAAAAATATTGCTTTCTCTAGAGGATCAACGCAAAACCACATTCATCACCCCTTGGGGGACCTTCTACTATCGATTCATGCCTTTTGGCCTTAAAAACACTGGTGCCACATATCAGTGGGCTATGACTTACATCTTCCATGACATCATGCACCACATTTTGGAGGATTACGTAGATGATCTCCTGGCAAAATCTAAACACCGCTTTGAGCACCTTGTCCTCCTAAAAACTATATTTGACTACCTCATTAAGTATTGTGTTCACATTCACCCAAGAAGTGTGTCTTCTCTGTTATCTCGGGAAAGCTCCTAGGATTTATTGTTTCCTTACGTGGTATAGAGGTTGACCCTACTAAAGTCAATGCCATTCTCAAAATGCCTCCACCCACTAATTTGTGGCTGCTCATGTAGCTTAAAAGGTAAGTTGCGGTCTATTCGTCATTTCATTTCGCAATAATCTGATCGGTGCTAACCATTTATTCACCTTCTCAAAAAGGTTATTTCCTTTAAATTGGATGAGGACTGCCATAAAGCTTTTGAAGCCTTAAGACAATACCTTCTCCAACCACCTCGTACTCATTCCACCTAAAGACAATCAACCCTTCTACCTATACATCTTAGCTACCAATCACTCCTTGGGGCCATGCTCACTCATCATGATGGACAACAAAGAGCGGTGGTTTATTACATAATCCGTACTCTTTTGGACTACAAAACCCAATATACCCATGCCAAAAACTTTGCTTATCCTTAGTTTTTGTTGCCACCAAACTCGCCACTATCTACTTAATCAAAAAGCCTATGTTGCAACCAACACCGACCCTTACACTTCATGTATGCCAAACCTTACCAAAATCAACGAGTTACATGTTGGTTTATGCTTCCGCCGATCTCGACCTTGAATTTATCCATCAAAATTCCATCAAGGGTGTAACATTCCCATCCTAAGACTTTAGAAACAAGAGAGAAAAAAATTATAATGTTCATTGTTCTAAATAAATCATTATTTAGAACAAACATTCCATGCCAATCAAATTCAATGGATAAACATATGCGGTTGTAATGACTAGGTGATTCACCGATCTATTCATTCCAAAATGCGGTAAACTACCGATCTATTTATGCTATCTTATGTATTAAATACATGTTTTATACTTCGTATACTTTGTCATCCTACCCTACACCGGTCTTGAGTGATTTTTTAAAGAACATATCTGAATATCTGTGCTACCAATATTCATCTAATATCACGTTGTTTTAAACTTGGTGACATAGGACAACGCAACCAATAGTTTGTGATACTTTGGCCAAATATTTATAACATACTGTGTATGTCACTATTCCTAGATGGCATACTCGTCATATTGGAATACGTCCTTCACCTCACTCCTCAATTATCATGATTGGTCTTTTCTGACTACCGTCAATCCACTTGTTCCAGGTTTAACCCTAGCCCTAGATAGGAACATAACCTATTATAGGAAGATGCTCACAATGGCTTAGGGTAAATGGGCATACTTGTTTGACACTAGAGTCAACCGGATGTGCCAACGTACACCTTCGAGCCATTACAAGATAATTCATATCCTAAATATGCTCCTATCTCGGACCTAGAGAGAAACTAAGTTCAAGTCCGAGTTCCTATTGTGTGTAGATCTAGATGATCAATGTGGTAGGGTGATACCACGTGTCATCTATAACATTGTATTCTCAAGAAGACCCAAGCCTTCTCGAGTACAGTACATTGGTTGGCGTGTGCCAACATCCTACAGAAACTACCTCATCGAGATGTACATACCCTCGAGGAATTGTTAAAAGATTATTAGTCTAAATTATTTCTTGTTTAGAGTAACCCTTCCAAACCCTAACCCAACACTTAATAAGTTCTTTCCTAAATTTTCTTCATTTAGTCTATTAAGAACTTCGTTATATTCATGGTTGCTTTTAATGTTTGATCACATAGTTAAACTGCCAATTAACCACAACCGAATAGCGTTATCAAAGATTCATTTAAAAAGTACAATAAGTTTTTGGAAAGGTTCAACATCCGAATATATCCAATTTAAAGTAGACTTCATACAAAATGAAGTCTAATAAATTGTAATCATATTTCCAAACCTTTTTGGTTTATAAGCAATTACGAAGGAGAAAGAGTCTTTATCTCCATGTTAAGTGTTAGGGTATATCTTACCCAATATCCATATTTCTTAATGTATATTCAACCTTCATTACATTACTATATTATATAGTTTAGATAAATAACATCATATTCTGTAACTTAACGAGCTGCATCTTAATTAGGGAAATTGAACTAAATCCCTTTATCCAACTTATTAAAGGATAACAATTAAGCATATAAATAATATGAAGAATATCAACAAGATAGAATCCATCTCTTCCATACAAGTACAAAATAATTTACACAACCAATACAGGTAAACTCTCAACTTTCAATTCATATTTTTAACTTATACATTTACAAGACTTATGCATTTAGGCATTCTCATATACAACCGTCTTCATTATAAAAGAATAATACTTTTCTTTTTCATTAAAATCTCAAGAATGAATCTAAATTCTTCACAAGTAATCGATTTAAATCAGCCAATTCATCTCATAACTTTCATCTTCTTTTATCACTTACGAAGTCTATCGTAAAAGTTTTAGCATGGATCGATTGATAATCGAGCATGATAAGCACTAAGCCTTAAAACGAAGTGCATTCCAATAATTGTTCCATTAAAAAAACTCTTCTTTAATGAGACAATTGATATATCATAAATATCGAGTATAAGTAGTAGAAAAAACAGAAAGAAGTACATTTAACCAATTTGAATTCACTTCAAAGAGAATAACAAAATATAATCCACAACATCTGCTTTACAAATTAAAGTTTAATTGATCCTATCAATTACCTTTAAACAAACAACAGATCATATCATCTCATTGTTCCCAATTCTATCATAATAGAATAAAACATTTATCTTTACTATAAGACAAAAGAAGTGTTTACAACATGGTTCCCATTAGGATGATTCATCTAACTCTTAAGCAAAAGAAGAAGAATACCCATTACAAACTATGCCCAAACACAAAACATCTAAAAACAAAAATAGGTTCATAACATGAATTTAACTATTTCATTTAAAGGACAACTACCTTAACATTCAACATTTAAGATATTCATCAGAACAGAATCCCATGTCCATCCCTGAAGGAATATAGAATCAAACAGTCTACCAACAAGTTTACATTTTCTGTTCAACAAACCTAATCATCTAATCTCTTTCTACATCAGTTCAGTCAAATGATATGTACAAGAAGACTAATCAACATAATAAATCTCCATTTCCTAAGAGAATAATTAACAGAAGGTTTCAATCAAATGAACTTAACCAAACAACCTAGAAAAGGAACTTTTCAGAATATGATTCAATCCTTAAATCATCTCATTACACTTAACAACAAATTCCCCTTTCTAATCCAAACAATAAGCTCATACACTAGCTCCTAGAAGAGAGAACAAAGCCAACTCAATGTAAGAAGAAAATGTACTGCAATCTCCCTGACATTCTTTACCATAATAAAGCATGAGTTCATTTTTCAGTTCAGAACAACATAGCAGTAAAGTTCAAAAACAACACACTATCCCTAAGGAATCACAATTTCCTTAACCTTTTAAAAGACTCGGGTATTCACTTAATGGACCCAACAAGAGGTGTAAAAACACTGAATAGAAAACTAACTCGAATTACCCATGAGCTCAGCCAAGACAGAAACTATATTACAATAAATTTCAACATCTTATTATAAGAGCAAACAGATCGGGTTCCAAGAACAATAAACCAACAAGATATTTCAGTCAAGATCTCGAAGATATTACCCAACAACCCAATTAAACCACTCTTCCAGTTTTTCTTTGAGCAAGTAGTTCAATTCAAAAGAGTTATGAGCTTAAACCATAAAAGCAAGTAAAAACCCAATTCAATACCAAAACCAAATTGAACATGTCTATAATATGACTAGTTCAGAACTCAAAATACAAAATCTAAGCACAATGTTGAACACAAACTTCTCACAAAGGTTCAGACCACTCAAGAGAATATTTATAGGTTCAGGGCAACAACATGTTCCCATTCCAGTTTATATCTTAAACAAAGAAAACCCAAAAATACCATAATAGAACCAATACCTCGTTGTAGTTACGAATTCCACACACTAAGTAACAAATTAAATGTACAGTGTCGAATCACAAAATCTCCAACATGAGTTCAGATATACACCAGTATCTTAATACGAGGCAATATATAATACAAATACCTATTAATAGTTCAGAATAGCAGAGGGCTTCCATTATTTGTTTACATCTTATCAAAAGCCCTATTTCCAACTCCAACGAAACACAAGTTTCTCACCAAATTTCAAAACCATACAAGTAATAAAATACAAGTGTTGTATACGTTATGAACTCCCATTAACAATCCCGAATAATACAGGAATAAACACGAGTACAGAGCTACATACGGACTTCAAACAACAGTCCCGAGTTACCCAAGATTCCAAACACGGGTTTAGAGCATCAAGAAATTATCCAAAGACCATTTCTTAACATAATACGAACCCAAAAAGTTCCAAACCAAACATGAACTCAAATACAAGATCAAGCTTAACCAAAACATGAGTTTAACTAAGCTTTAGCTTAAACAAACATGACCCAAATACAGGGTTCTAGCTCGAAACAAAAGATGAGCTCAACTACAAGCTTTAGCTCAAATAAGACGAGTGAATAGAAAATCGACGGATTCAAGTTCCCAAAACACAAAACCATAAAAATATAAATGAAGGTTAGTTAAAACACAACACTTCGAGTATCGATTCCGAAACGACAAGTAGAGTTACATTAACAAGTTTCTCATACATGTCTTGCTAATAATAGCACATACCAAGAAAGTTTCATACACTCGATCACCAATTTTCCATGGATTCATACCCAAATTTCCAAAGATTATAAAACTCATCAAGAAAATAACCAGATAAAACATGCAAGCCAAGAATCTCATAAGAATAGACTAGTTTTAATGAAACCATTTAGAAGAAAGCAAGATATTTTAACGAGTTAGTGCGTATTATGCTCGATAGCATTTCCTGCTAAATCGAAGGAGACTTCCGACGAGCTTCCAACTCCTTTTCTCCTCCACGAAAGATCAACCAACCAAAACTTTCCTCGAATGCCTCATATACATTCCCATGATCGAAAATAGACCGGGTGAGTTAAAAATAACAAAGAAGTGCAAGTAGAACTTCCGGTTCAAGAACCAGCTTTGCTCTATGTAGTGTGAAATTTTAAAATCATGCAAAAACCAAAAACCTCCCACAAATCTTCCTTCCAAGTTTCCTAGATGGTTTGTGAACAAAACCCGAGGCCAATTAATTTCATTAATTCCAATTTTCCCACTCAACTCTCCTTACCACCACCTCCCAAATCTGGTGAATGCCAATTCCAATTTAACATGCAACTCCATCTTTAGTGGAGCTTCCACATAAGCCTCCACTAAATCAACTAGCCCCTACCAAAACTGGCAGTACGTATGCCTTTAAGAACCTTATCAACAATTAAATGCCATTGGAACCATCGCCTTAGAGGTATGCAACCCATTAGGTTCCCATTAAAATAGCTTAGGATAGATCCTTAAACTTAGGTTAGTTTAGGAATATTTACCTTAGGCCTTAACACATTACCTTAGGTAATTCCAACATTAGGTTAGATCATATCATAACCATATAGCATTAGGTTTTAGGTTAATTTAGATAGCCTAGAAACCTTTCCATACTCCCTTAGCACAAGGCTTAGGTTAGAAATAAAATCAATTAAGTAACATGTGTATATATATATATATATATATATTCTTACCCAACTTAGGATTCCGTAGGATAATCCTTTAGTTTTAGGATTCTGAATCCTTCCAATGTCATGAATAGGTTGCATTTCATTTACATCAGCAATGGACTGCCAAGATCAATCTTCAAGGACCTAAGCACAACATATAACTGAATAGAAACACGTTCACACAGATTAAAGAACTTGTTATAACAAATTTCAGTCCATCATGTCCCTTAATTATGGAATGTCAATTTACCATTCATTCAACTGAGGAGGTTTAAAACATTCCTTGATCACTGAAATTGATCCAAGGATGAGTCAGATAAGGAGATAAGTTTACAACTCTTAAACCAGATTGCAATTCACCTACAAGAAGTGAAAAATGGGTTCAAGGAAGCCATTCCATTTCAGTCTAGTGATCTTAAGAACAAAAATATTTATCCATATCAAGCATGATCTCCAACAACCAAAAGAACACATCTTTAGAAGAAGATCACATGTCAACACTTGAAATGCAAAAGAGGAATATAACAATTGTCGAGGGTGTTACATGCTTCCCTCCTAAAATAATCATCGTCTCGATGATTACCTCATTTTAACAATTTATATCAATGACAATCAATTCATTCACTTCTCTTATCATAAGTCAAATATACTTAAAATCAGCATTAAATAGTTTTTGTTCAATTCATATAAATATCTGCCAAAATCGGCATACTTATAGTCATATACAGAAGAAAAATCACAAAAATTTCTAACAATCCACATAATCAATTCTGTTCAAATAGATATGGAAAAGAAGTTTTCATATCCTCTAGGTTTTCCCAAGTTGCACTATCTTCATTAAACTGGTCCCACTGGACTTTACATTGACTTATTTCTTGATTTCTCAAATGCAACTAGCGAGTTTCAAGCACTTGTATGGGTTTAACCACGATTATTCCTAGGTCCTAGACCTGCAAGGAATTCCAATTTAACACGTGTGATAAATCTGAAATGTATTTCTTAAGCAAAGAAATATGGAAAACATCATGCATTTGTGACAAAGTAGGAGGTAATGCTAAACGATAAGCTACAAGGTTGATTACTTCAACTATCTCAAAAGGTCCCACATAACAAGGTGATAACTTGGCAACCTTGCCAAAAGTTATAGAACTCTTTTTCGGTTTAACCCGAAGAAATACTTTCTCACCAAGTTCAAATTTCCTATCAACCCTCTTCAAGTCAACGTAACTCTTTTACCTATTTGCTGCTTCTTTCAAGTGTTCACGAATCAATTTAACTTGTTGTTCCATTTTAGTAAGAATTTTAGGTCCAATTACCTCTCTATCTTCTATGTTATCCCAACTAACAGGGGTTCTACATTTTCTTCCATATAATGCCTCAAAAGGTGCCATCTTAAGAGAAGCATGATATGTATTATTGTATGTGAATTCAACTAATGGAAGATACTCTTCCCACTTATACTGTTGATCCATGCAATACATTCGTAACATATCTTCTAAAACTTGATTTACTCTTTCAGTCTACCCATCTATTTCCGGATGATACAGTAACTGAAATTTAGCTTAGTTCCTAGAGTTGTATTAAGCGTTTGCCAAAATCTTGATGTCATTCTAGGATCTCTATCCGAAATGATTAACTTAGGTACTCCATGTAATCTGAAAATTTCGTGTACAAATCTTTTTGCAAAAATAGGAGACTCATCCTTCGAATTTCCAGCAGAAATGTGCTACCTTTGTTAGTTTAATTACAAATACTAAGATAACATCATGTTTATTTCTTGACATAGGTAACCCTTGTATAAAATCCATGCTTATTACTTGTCATTTGTACTACGGTATGCTATGAGGATACAATAAACCGGCTAGGTGCATATGTTTTGCTTTAACACATTGACATTCAAGGCAATGTGTCACAAAATCAATAACATCATTTTTCATTCCTTTCTAGAAATATTGTTGTTTTATATCAGCAAGCATCTTAGTAATGCCACGTTGTCCGTAAAAGGTGAATTATGAAATTCACTAACAATTTCCTTCTCAAATAATTAAGCAAAGGTACATAGACTTTTTTCAAATCATAAGATTCCTTCTTTATCAAAGAAAAAACCTTTATAACTCGAATCATTAGAATCAGTAGCAAGTGCAACTTTCACTTGTTGAAACTAAGAATCGATTCCATAACACTTCTTACTTCATCCTTAAACTCGAGTTCTAAGTGTTATAAGAGCATAAATGTGCTTCCTATGACTTAGAGCATCAGCCACTATATTTCTTTTCCTTTTATGTAACTTATGTCAAAATCATATTGAGACAAAACTCTAACCACCTTCATTGTCTTGCATTCAGATTTGGCCGAGTGAAAATGTACTTCATCCCAAGATGATCATTTTTCAACTCAAATAGTTTACTGCGTATAATGCCTCCAAACTTGAAGTGCATGAACAATGGTAGTAAGATCTAAATCACGTGGAGCATAATTCAACTCATGTAACTTAAGTTTTCTACTTTCGTATGCTATAACATGACCACTTTGTAACAAAATACCTCCTAGACCTTCACCGGATGCATCAATTACCACCATAAAATCTCCATTAGGATCTGGTACTGCAAGAATAGGTGTTGATATTAACTGCTTCCTTCCTTGAGGTTTTAAATTTAATTTCACATTTCTCATTTCAAACAAAATTTTTATCTTTCTTCTGTAAGGAAGTTATTGGTGGAGCTATCTTAGAAAAATCGTTTATAAATTTCCTATAAGTAGTTGTCAAGAAGTCCCATGAAGCTTCTAACTTCATGTACATTATTTGGTGCAGGCCACTTGGTTATAGCTACAATTTTAGAAGGATCTACATCAATTCCATCTTTACTTATTACATGTCCCAGATAGTACACTTATGTGTCATAGAAGGAACATTTAGACAGCTTACCAAATAGTCGTCTCTTTCTCAGAATTTCCAAAACTATTTTCAAATGCTCATGATGCTCCTCAATGCTTTTAGAATATATGAGAATGTCGTCCAAGAATACGAGCACAAATTTATCCAAGTATTCTTGAAAGATATTATTCATTAATTTCATAAATTTTGCAGGTGCATTAGTTAATCCAAAAGGTAAAATCGTAAACTCATAGTGTTCATACCTTGTTCTAAAATTTGTTTTATGAATATCCTCATCCTTAATTCACGAAATGATGATACCTGGATCGAAGATCTATCTTAGAATATAACAATGCTCCATGCATCTGATCAAATAAATCATCAATCCTAGGGAGTGGATGTCTATTCTTAATTGTTTCCTTGTTTAACATTTTGTAATCAATGCACAATCTAAGTGTTTCATCTTTCTTTTTCACAAAAATTACGGGTGCTCCCCAAGGTGAAACACTTGGTCTAATCAAACCTTGAGACAAAAGTTCATGCAACTGAGCCTTAAGCTCTACTAATTCTATAGTAGTCATTTGATACGGTGCTTTACAAATAGGTTCAGTTCCAAGCGTGATCTCAATCGTGAAATCAAATTCCCTTTTGGGTGGAAGACCTAGCAATTCTTCCGGAAATACATCACTAAAGTCTCATAAAGCAAAGGATATCGTTCCATAATATCACTGCTCTCTTATGTTGATTCAGTAATTTTTACTACATATAAGGTACATCCTTTATTTTTGGCTTTTTTAAGTTACATAGTTGATAGTTTTCTAATGAAATCTCACGTTTTACACCCTAATTTCTATTATTTTATGCAGTCGCCTAAACAACTAATGTGTTTTTCAAAGTAGTCCACTTTAGCCTTATGTTCTCGCTAACTAATTAACACCTATGATTACATCATAAGACCCTAAAGGTGCAACATAAAGATCAACCTCTCAGGAAAATTTAGGTAAATCAAGGATCTGCTCCAAAAAGACATATACTAATCGTATGAACAACATTATTACCATCACTGTATAGTCCACATTTTATCCATGTTTCTAGCCTTTCTTTTTAATTTTGAAGCTAATTTACTAGAAATAAAACATTCAATAGCTCCGGTATAAAAAAGAATAGTTATTGGTAAGCCAAATAACTTACCCGGAACTTCTATGGGTGTGACTCGCTTCTCACCCTCTTGTCGATCTCTACCCATCGCGTGTATCTTGTGTTGTTGATTATGATCATCCTTCTTCAAAGGACATTGATTTGCGTAATGATCTTTGCCATAGTTATAACAGCCTCCTACAGGTCCCTTCCTAGGCTCGAGTTTATTTCTATCCTTAGAGTTATCATTCTGACCCCCATAGGACTTATGTCCGTTATTATTGTTCTTGGCAAAGTTGTTCTGCATTACCAGAAATTTGTTTGTTGCCACATTCTTATTTGTATTAGATGAAAACTTACTTTTCATTCTGAATTTCTTCCATGGTCCTTTCTTGGGTGCAAGAGAGGATGAAGAGGAGTTGGGATTCTTCTTCCTTACTTCCTCCTTATGAGCAGAAATTGCCTTTAATTTTTGTTCCTGCCTTATGGATTTTTCAACAACCCCTTCCATCGTGGTTGGGATGTGAACATCCACCTCTCCTCCTATAATGAAATTCAATCCCATGATGAATTTCTGTATCCTAAACTTCTCACGCTTGGTTTTAAGGCACATACTTAAGGAGTTTTGTAGATCGCTCCCAATACTCAATTACGCTTAGCTTTTCTTGAGCTAATTTTTGAAATTTAGTCATTTTCTAATCATAGTAGATTTGTGGCAGCCATCGCTTCCTAAAGTAACCTTTAAATTGGTCCCATGTGATATTATATTCATCAATGTTCAACTTAGCCTCTTGGGCATATACCACCACGAAGATGCTTCGTGTGAAAGTTGATATGCTCCCCATATCGCCTTTGTTTCTTCCGAGAAATTTCTTATTGCAAAGTATTTATCCATTTCGCTGAGCCAATTCTCATTCCCCATCTCCTAGTGCGGTGTCACAAACTTGGGTGGACTTATCCTTTTTATGTCATTAGTGAGTTATGTTTGAAACTAGCATTTTTGTTCTCGTGATGAACATGTATGTTAACATTTTTATTATCAACACCCACATTGGCATTGTCCCCTCGGAGGTGGTTGATTATTGTTACCACTTTGTTCTTCCTCCTCATTACCCATTACTTGTTGTTCAAGCACACCCAAACTATCTCTTGTGTCAACATGGCAGCAAGAATCTCATCGAGTTTCAAGGCGCTTTCTACCCTTCCTCAGCAGAGGGTTATTTGCAATGTTTCCTTTTGTTCTCACCATTTTCATTGTTACAAGAAAATTTAAGTTTCATCGATTATAGACACCATAGGTCCAAGAGCTGCAACCTTCACTCGATACCAAGATATAACATTCTCATTCTAAGAATTTAGAAACAATAGAGAAAATTAATTTATTTTTTTATAATGTTCACTGTCTAAATAAAGCATTATTTAAAACAAACATTCCATGCCAATCAAATTCAATGGATAAACATATGCAGCTGTAATAACTCGTGATTCATCGATCTATTCATTTCATAATGCGATAAACTACCAATTTATTTATGTTATCTTATGTATTGAATACATGTTGTATACTTCAGTATACTTTGTCATCCTACCCTACACTAGTAAGTCTTGAGTGATCTGTTTAAAGAACATATATGAATATCTCGCTACCAATATTCATATGATATCACATTATTTTAAACTTGGTGACATAGGAGAATGCAACACGCAGCTTTGTGATACTTTGGCCAAAGATTTATAACATACTGTATGTCACTATTCCTAGACGACGTACTTGTCATATTGGAATACGTCCTTCACCTCACTCCTCATTTATCATGATTGGTATTTTTGACTATCGTCACCACTTGTTCCGTGTTTAACCCTAGCCCTAGATAGAACATAACCTATTATAGGAAGAAGCTCACAATGGCTTGGGGTAAATGGGCATACTCATTTGACCAGTCGCAGTCAACCGGATGTGCCAACATACCCTGATCCTTTGAAAGCTAATTCATATCCTAAATATACTCCTATCCGGACCTAGAGAGAAACTAAGTTCAAGTCTCATGCGTTCCTATTGTGTGTACATCTAGATGATTAATGTGGTAGGGTGATGCCACATGTCAACTACAACACTTTGTATTCTCGAGAAGACCCAATCCTTCTCTAAAGTACAGCCCGCAATTGGCATGTGCCAACATCCTACGAAATTGCCTCATCGAGATGTACATACCCCGAGGGGATTCTTAAAACATTATTAGTCTAAATTATTTCTTGATTACAACAACCCTTCCAAACCCTAATCCAACACTTAATAAGTTCTTTCCTAAATTTGATTCATTTATTCTATATAGAACTTTGTTTTATTCATGGTTACTTTTATTATTTAATCACATAGTTAAACCGCCAATTAACCACAACCGAACATCGTTATCATAAGATTTGTTTAAAATTACAATAAATTTTTGGAAAGGTTCAACATCCGAATATATCCACTTCAAGTAAACTTCATACTAAATGAAGTCTAATAAATTGTAATCATATTTCCAAACCTTTTTGGTTTATAAGCAATTACGAAGGAGAAAGAGTCTTCATCTCCATGTTAAGTGTTAGGGTATATCTTACCCAATATCCATATTTCTTAATGTATGTACAACATTCATTACATTACTATATTATATAGTTTAGATAAAGAACATCATATTCTGCAACTTAACGAGCTGCATCTTAATTAGGAAATTGAACTAAATCCCTTTATCCAACTTATTAAAGGATAACCAATTAAGCATATAAATAATATGAAGAATATCAACAAGATAGAATCCATCTCTTCCATACAAGTACAAAATAATTTACACAACCAATACAGGTAAACTCTCAACTTTCAATTCATCTTTATAACTTATACATTTACAAGACTTATGCATTTAGGCATACTGCATAACAACCATCTTCATTATAAAAGAATACTACTTTTCTTTTTCATTACAATCTCAAGAACGAATCTAAATTCATCATAAGGAATCGATTTAAATCAGCCAATTCATCTCATAAGTTTCATCTTCTTTTATCACTTACGAAGTCCATCTCGTAAAAGTTTCTAACATGGATCGATTGATGAACTGAGGCATGATAAGCACTAAGCCTTAAAATGAAGTGCATTCTAATAATTGTTCCATTAAAAAAACTCTTCTTTAATGAGACAATTGATATATCATAAATATCGGTATAAGTAGTAGAAAACGGAAAAGAAGTACATTTAACCAATTTGAATTCACTTCCAAGAGAAGAACATAATATAATCCACAACATCTACCTTACAAATTAAAGTTTAATTGATCCTATCAATTACCTTTAAACAAAAAAGCATCATATCATCTCATTGTTCCCAATTCTATCATAATAGAATAAAACATTTATCTTTACTATAAGACAAAATAAGTGTTTACAGCATGGTTCCCATTAGGATGATTCATCTAACTCTTAAGAAAAATAAGAACCATTACAAACTATACCCAAACACAAAACATCGAAAAATAGAAACAGGTTCATAACATGAATTTAATCTGTTTCATTTAAAGGAAAACTAACTTAACATTCAACATTTAAGATATTCATCAAAACAGAATCCCATACCCATCCCTCGAAGGAATATAGAATCAAACATGCGCCAACAAGTTTACACTTTCTGTCCAACAAGACCAAAACATCTAATCTCTTTTTACATCATTTCACTCAAAAGATATGTACAAAAAGACTAATCAACATAATAAATCTCCATTTCCTAAGAGAATAATTAACAGAAGGTTTCAATCAAATGAACTTAACCAAACAACCTAGAAAAGGAACTTTTAAAAATATGATTCAATCCTTAAATCATCTCATTACACTTAACAACAAATTCCCCTTTCTAATCCAAACAATAAGCTCATACACTAGCTCCCAGAAGAGAGAACAAAGCCAACTCAATGTAAGAAGAAAACGTACTGCAATCTCCCTGACATTCTTTACCATAATAAAGCATGAGTTCATTTTTCAGTTCAGAACAACATAGCAGTAAAGTTCAAAAACAACACACTATCCCTAAGGAATCACAATTTCCTTAACCTTTTAAAAGACTCGGTATTCACTTAATGGACCCAACAAGAGGTGTAAAAACCCAAATAGAAAACTAACTCTGAATTACCCACGAGCTCAACCAAGACAGAAACTATATTACAATAAATTTCAACATCTTATTATAAGAGCAAACAGATCGGGGTTCCAAGAAGAACAATAAACCAACAAGATATTTCAGTCAAGATCTCGAAGAGATTACCCAACAACCCAATTAAACCACTCTTCCAGTTTTTCTTTGAGCAAGTAGTTTGATTCAAAAGAGTTATGAGCTTAAACCATAAAAGCAAGTAAAAACCCAATTCAATACCAAAACCAAATCGAACATGTCTATAATACGACCAGTTCAGAACTGAAAATACAAAATCCGAGCACAATGTTGAACACAAACTTCTCACAAAGGTTCAGGACCACTCAAGAGAATATTTACAGGTTCAGGGCAACAACATGTTCCCATTCTAGTTTATATCTTAAACAAATAAAACCCAAAAATACCAGAATAGAACCAATACCTCATTGCAGTTATGAATTCCACACACTAAGTAACAAATTAAATGTACAGTGTTGAATCAAAAAATCTCCAACATGAGTTCAGATATACACCAGTATCTTAATACGAGGTAGTATATAATACAAATACCTATTAATAGTTCAGAATAGCAGAGGGCTTCCATTATCTATTTACATCTTATCAAAATCCCTATTTCCAACTCCAACAAAACACAAGTTTCTCACCAAAGTTCAAAACCATACAAGTAATAAAATATGAGTGTTGTATACGTTATGAACTCCCATTAATAGTCCTGAATAATACAAGAATAAACATGAGTACAGAGCTACATATGGACTTCAAACAACAATCTCGAGTTACCCAAGATTCCAAACATGGGTTTAGAGCATCAAGAAATTATCCAATACAAGTTCTTATCACAATACGAACCCAATACAAGTTCCAAACCAAACATGAACTCGAATACAAGATCAAGATTAACCAAAACACCGGTTCATTTATGCGCAAGCTTTAGCTCAAACAAACATGACCGAATACGGGTTCTAGCACAAAAAAAGATGAGCTCAAATACAAGCTTTAGCTCAAACAAGATGAGCTAAACAGAAAATCGACGATTCAAGTTCCCCAAACCTAGAACCATAAAAATAACAACGAAGGTCGGTTAAAACACAACACTTCGAGTCACGATTCTAGAAGCGATAAAAACGAGTTCACAAGAATAAGTTTCTCATGCATGTCTCGCTAATAGCACATACCAAGAAAGTTTCATACACTAATCACCAATTTTCCATGGATTCATACCCAAATCTCCAAAGATTATAAAACTCATCAATAAAATAACCAGATAAAACATGCAAGCCAAGAATTTCATAAGAATAGACTAGTTTTAATGAAACCATTTAGAAGAAAGCAAGAGATTTTAATAGTTAGTGCACATCATCATGCTGATAGAACTTTTGCCAAATCGAAGGATACTTTCAGAATTTGAGCTTCCATCTCCTTTTCTCCTCCACAAAATATCAACCAACCAACAAATTTCCTCGAATGCCTCATATGCATTCCCATGATCGAAAATAGACCAAGTGAGATAAAAATAACAAAGAAGTGCAAGTAGAACTGCTGGTTTGAAGAACCGACTTGCTCCATGCAGAGTGAAATCTGAAAAGCATGTAAAACTAACAACCTCCCAAAATCTACCTTCCAAGTTTCCTAGACGGTTTGTGAACAAAACCTAAGGCCAATTAATTTCATTAATTCCAATTTTCCCGCTCAACTCTCCTTGCCACTGCCTCCCAAATCTAGCAAATGCCAATTCCAATTTAACATGCAACTCCATCTTTAGTGGAGCTTCCACATAAGCCTCCGCTAAATCAAATAGCCCCTGCCAAAACTGGCAGTACGTATGCCTTTAAGAACCTTATCAACAATTAAATGTCATTGGAACCGTCGCCTTAGAGGTATGCGACCCATTAGGTTCCCATTAAAATAGCTTAGGATAGATCCTTAAACTTAGGTTAGTTTAGGAATATTTACCTTAGGCCTTAACACATTACCTTAGGTAATTCCAACATTAGGTTAGATCATATCATAACCATATAGCATTAGGTTTTAGGTTAATTTAGATAGCCTAGAAACCTTTCCATACTCCCTTAGCACAAGGCTTAGGTTAGAAATAAAATCAATTAAGTAACATAGCTAGGTAGTATATATATATTCTTACCCAACTTAGGATTCCGTAGGATAATCCTGTAGTTTTAGGATTCTGAATCCTTCTAATGTCATGAATAGGCTACATTTCATTTACGTCAGCAATGGACTGCCAAGATCAATCTTCAAGGACCTAAGCACAACATATAACTGAATAGAAACATGTTCACACAGATTAAAGAACTTGTTATAAAAAATTTCAGTCCATCATGTCCCTCAATTATGGAATGTCAATTTACCATTCATTCAATTGAGCAGATTTAAAACATTCCTTGGATCACTGAAATTGATCCAAGGATGAGTCAGATAAGGAGATAAGTTTGCAACTCTTAAACTAGATTGCAATTCACCTACAAGAAGTGAAAAATGGGTTCAAGGAAGCCATTCCATTTCAATCTAATGATCTTAAGAACAGAAAATATTTATCCATATCAAGCATGATCTCCAACAACCAAAATAACACATCTTTAGAAGAAGATCACATGTCAACACTTGAAATGCAAAAGAGGAATATAACAATTGTCAAGGGTGTTACAAAGGGCTAGGCTATCGCTGACCAATTGGCTGATGCACCTATTTCTGGGAACCAACCCTCTAACTTTGACTTTCCAGATGAGTCTATTGCTACCCTTTCCTTGGACGAACCCGTGTACCAAATGACACTCTTCTTCGATGGTTCCAAGTGTTAGCGTGGGGGTGGGGCTGGTGTTATCCTCATTCCACTTGATGGTGAGCCCATGCCTTTGTCTTTCAAACTTGATTTTGATTATACAAATAATATTATTGAATACGAAACACTCGTATTAGGTCTCCAGGATACCTATGCCTTAGATGTTAATTCAATCAACATATTTTGTGGTTCTCAATTTGTCATAAACCAAGTCAATGGTATATAGCAATGTCGTAATGAGATATTTCAAAAGTATAAGCATCATGTGGACATACTTTTTACCACCTTTTCGATCATTACGCCCTTCAAACCATTCCCGTTCTACCAATAAATTTGCAGATACCATGGCTTGCTTGCTTCTCGGATACCTCCTTTGCTTGCCGACTCTAAAATATTTTTCACCGTACAAAGACTCCAATCACCCTCTTATTTTCCTTGTGAAGTTTACCATAACCCTCGCTCCCAACACAAGTGACCTTTGGTATAAACAATACTCGACTATCTTTCCCTCTCCATCTTACCTCCCAACCTCACTCGTAATGGACAATGTGCTTTTCTTAAAAGGGTCTCTCGTTACATCATCATGGGTGGCCTCCTCTATAAGTGCGGATTTGATGGTATTCTCTTACGGTGCCTTAAAAGTTTTGAAATTCCTTATACCATTAAGGAAGTTCATGATGGCATATGTGGAGGTCACTTCAGTGGCCTTGCATTGCTAAGCGTATTCTTCGCCTAGGCTATTACTGGCTGACCCTTAACCATGATTGTTGTGATTACGTTAAGCATTGTGTAAAATGTCAACAACATGCCAACCTTCATCATACACCCAGTCATGCCTTACAGGTCACTCGTGACCTTTGGCCCTTCTCTTAATGGGGTTTGGATCTTATTGGAGAGATCAATCCCCATTCTTCCCAGCGACATCAATGGATAATCACTGCTACCAAATATTACACCAAATGGGTTAAAGCCATACCTCTCATCTCCATGAAAGCCGAGAAAATATGTAAGTTCATCAATCATCACATCATTTGTCGCTTTGGTGTTCCACATCGCCTCATCAACGATACTGGAAAATAATTCATAAAGAAATCCTTACATCAAACTTTGTGACACCTTCGGTATTCAACTAAGTTTCTCATCACCATATTACCCACAAACCAACGGCCAAGCTAAATCCACTAATAAAACCCTAAACAAAATTCTCATGAAAGTGGTTAACGATACTGGGAAGGACTGACATACACACATTCCTTTCACCCTATGGGCATACCGCACTAGTATTTGCACTTCCACTTTGCTACCACACCTTTTTCTCTAGTCTACGGTATAGAGGTTGTTCTACCTCTCGAAGTCCGATTCCATCACTTTGTATTTCTCTCCATGACATGCTTAATGATGATGACTTTCACCATGACCGTTTAGCACAACTTGAGTTATTAGATGAATGTCATCTTAATGCTCTTGACCATCTTCAAGTTTACCAAAAACGTATTAAACATGCCTATGAAAAACATGTCCATGAATGAACCTTCTAATTCAATGACCTTGTCCAGAAAGAAAATCAACATGTAACCAAAGTAGAAAAAGTAAACGGGAAAATTTTCTCCTAATTTTCTTGGACCATACATTTTGACTCATACTTATGGATCAGTGCTTATCGTTTATCTTCACCGGATAGTAAACCCGAACTCGAGCCCCTTAATACCTTGCATCTTCAACCATTCTACTATTGAATTTAGGTCCTACCTCACCTTTTGCCTCTTTTCATTCTCGTCCCTTGAGAACTTTTCACTTCCCTCCTTTCACTATGCCACCCCCCAATGATTAAACAAGAATCATGTGTGTACTCGTCACTCTTTTACCCTCTCTTAAATATGTGTACCACAAAGCACTACACATGGCATGATTCTCATGGATAATTTAGATGAGATCCCATGGTCATTTCACCTTGCTTTCGAACAAGAATATGAATCTTCACCTTAGTCCAGTCCATGACTTAAAATCCCCACATGGGATACAACTCCTTGAGTCAAACTTCTAATAAAAATATGACTCCCTCAAAAGGACATCTTTCCCTCTACATCGCAGCTATAAATAGACTTCTCCCTCGAAGGACAGGTTATGTAAAGCTGCTAAAAAAGAGAGAGAGAACTCAAGCTTCCCACATCGATCAACTTCGTGAAGACCTCATGGAGTTAATTTCCTCATCTCATATAGACTTCCCGCATCGATCACCTATCTCAAATAAAATTCAAAATAGAAAAATTTTCATCATGGACTTTGTTCATTGTGATCTTGGATATCTTGCCAACAAGGCATGCTATCTCATACCATATAACCTAACCATTTTTCACCTTCTTACCATTTTCACCTTCATTTCCTACCGCCTCAAGGGACTTTCCGGAACCGTGACATTTGGTGATCATGTGACTATTCTTCACCTTTAGAATAATCAACCATGCAATGTCTTTAGGGTCTTACGTTCACTAGCCTATCTAAGGTATGATCCAACCGTTATGATCCTCGCCAATCAGGTGGCTCTCTTGCCTCCTCTTATCTTTTAACTTCTTCATTATGTATTGATCATCTTATCTAGGACTAGATCCTCAACGCTTATCTTTGGGTAATTTTCCTCTTTCTCCATAATCAACTCAAAATCACCCATACCAATATGCCCACAATTCACCCATACCTAAAATACCTAGACTCAATCATGCCTATAACCTACCAACTCATTCTCATACCTCCTCGCATTCTTCCCTAGATTATGGGAGAACTACATCGGCTCCGAGGTCCCTTTTTTCCGAGACTATTTAGGAAGCACTTGAGGGCATGGGGCCACTTGGAGGTTAGCTCACCACTCTCTACCCTAACCAATCCCCTTTCCTTTTCCTAAATCACATTCTACCCTATTTAGTTTCCTTTTTATATCAATAATTGGAAATTAAACCAAACAAACAAAAGATTACTTCACATCTTTATCATCATCATTCATAAATTCATTATGTCTACCATTCTTTACCATTATAGTGTGGGTTTACTATAAAACATCTCAACGTGACTCATATCATCACTAATTGCACAAATTAATGAATTACAAACTCAACCAATTTTGACTCATTAGACCTAACACCAACCTAAACTTCATCATGCCTAAACCACAACCTAACTCCATCCATGCCTATGACCTGACTCAACCATGCCTATGACCTAACTCCATCCATGCCTATGACCTGACTCAACCATGCCTATGACTTGACTCAATCCATGCCTATGACCTAACTCCACCATGCCTATGACCTAACTCCACCATGGCTATAGCATAAATCTACCATGCCTAACACACCTATCATGAATCCATCTATGCATAACAATCAAATTCTATCAACACAAATACATCATCACCAAATCATCCATCTCATCATATAAATCTGTGTATCCATACAATATACACGATACCAAATAGTATGCATCCTCACCATCTTCGCCACACAAAGCCAAAAGATATGATAAAAATAAGAAAAACTCTCATATACAACCTCACCATCTTCAACACACAGCAGTGGTATATGATAAAAAATACACAAACTCTCGTATACATCCTCACTCTCTTCGACACAAGTCGGTATATATCAAAAATGAATAAATACATCAAAATAGAGAGACATACATCAGGCATCATCTTGCCGGATATCCTCCATATTATTCTCTCCTGTCTCCTCCTCCCCCTTGGCTCCTGTCCAGTGACTGATAACATCTCACCGCCCATCATGGGTCGTGGTCGAGTCCTTGCTGGAACATCACTGGGCTAGCCTCCGTGAACTAGTAGCCTCATCCTAATCTCCTGTCTCGGGGCTTGATGGCCCCCTATGCTCTCCACATTGTGGGTGTAGGATCGGGTCCTCTCACTCGAGGCCTGTTGTGCCATGTACTCTTTGTAGGATAGAAAATATATCCTTTCCGCTATCGGCTTGTCCGATAATACCTGGTCTCACCTAAGGAATCATGCAATTAGGATACGGTACTTGCTATGCCTGTGGTGGCCCCATCGCCTCTACCCCGTGCCTCGCCTGTGGGGGACCCTATCCGCCCATGCCTATGAACTAGGACCATGTCCTGGTACCTATGGTGGTGTCATTATCCTTGCACTTGTGCTATATCTGGGCCTGTAATGTAGCAATATGTGCACGTGTAATGGCCAACGGCCTGCAAACTGTCATTTGCACCTATAGGGTGGCCACACGATCACAATTTTCATCTCCACCTAGGCCATCTGGGCCTGTGGACCGCCATTTGTGCATACAAGGTGACCACCTCCACCTTTGAACCTACCAACTACCCCTATACCATCTCCATTTTGTAATCGTGTCGCCACTTTGCCCGTAGGGCATCTTTCTCGAACATTGATGGTGGCTAAATATGACCGCCTGTACTGGGGAACTACTCATAAATGAGTCACCCACCACTTTCCTATATCAGTCCATCACCCTAAAGCATCATCAATATGTCGGTCCCTCACCTACTCCTCCTTCCTTCCTGTAGGTATTTTCAGTTTTGGTAGTGGCAATGGTCTCTCCACATCATCTCTCCTAGTCTGAATGAGAAGGGTGGGGTATGTCTGTGGCATCACAAACTACCGTTTGACCCTATCTACAAGAATCATCTTGTGCTCCCCTACACAATGCCCTCAATCCATCCATCGAGTAGTTGCAAGCCATCTAACTCATAGGCCATCTTTCTATACGAGGCATAACCCACATACGGTCTCCAAATAATGTCAACGCGTGCATAATCCCTCCAAAGAGCCACTGTAATATGCTACATCATGAGTAGCCTGCCTCGATCGACACTCTCCAATCACATGCACCCATCACCTATAACCTACTGCACCAAGCCCGTCTCAAACGCATCCACCGGCATTCCAATTGGATGAACACACACATGTACTCATAGGGCTAATAGTGAAGAATAAATGTGCAGCATAAGCTGAACCTACGGAGCCGCCCATACACCCATAGCTCTCTATATAACTACACCAGGAATGTTGGTGCCCATGCAAAGCAGGTCCTATCCATCACCATATCATGCAACACCCCCATCGCAATCGTGGAATCTCCCACCCTCTACATTTGGCAATACAAAATAGTAGATCGCATCCATCAATAACACTACTAGCCTCGTCTCCTCTGGACGGGCTAGATACATCTCTTCATAACTCAAGTTGGCGCTGATGAAATGTCATCTCCACCAATCCCTCACCAAATACTCAGTCAAGCATCAACTCCTCATATATGCCTCTCGAGGAGATCATGTATACTGCACCCCAATATCGACAACCGCAGGATCCCATACATGTCCTCCGGGGTGATGTAATCTCCTCGTCGAGGGTGAAACATGTTGGTCACCGAATCCCATCTATCAATGATGGTGACCATCAAGCTCAGCTACCGGACTACATGTCGGTAGCGTCTCAATCCAATTAGACCCACATCTACTATATGTCACCACTCCTAGACCGTCGCATCCCCACGAACTCATCAAGAGAAAGGGCGACACCTTGTCTCGCATCCTCAATCGATGTCTCACCTCATTCATAAAAACATCACATTACTACACCTTAATCATACCCACAATCACTCTTGACACCTCACCTATACTTACCACCCTACCTCTCTTTCCCTAGACCTCCTTACCTTCGTATCACATCTTCTATCTACCCACCCCAACCCTAACCCACTATCATTCACCCTTACCTATTTTTACCCCTTACCTATGTTTTGATTTTCCCCACAACATCTTCTCTTACCCCTACCTACCTCACCCACCCAACCTAGGGCACTTTTGGCCCCTTTTTCCCCAAATCATGACTAGTACCGGTTATCTCTAATTGACCCCGGTCCCCCATAAACCGGCATCAGTCACCTTTTTGTGACCAATACCGGTTCGCTACCACCGACGTTGGCTAATCCTCAATCGATGTCGGTCACTATTGCCACAAAACCGTGATTCCAAAACCCCCTTTTCCTAAAAACTTCCTTTCTCTCCTTTCTACCCACCCAATCCTACCCAAATCCCCCTTCACCCTTCCCCACCCCTCCTTCACCCAATCACATCCCCCATGCCTATTTTACCCAATTTTTCCTCCCACCAATTCAAAATTCATTTCCCCCAAACCCATTTTTCCTCACCGACCTCTACATCAATCTAATACACAAAACAAAGAATGGGATTGACTCTTACCTCATCACACTGTTGCCACCGTGGTGGCACGTCGGGCTGCTGCACTAGTGGTCCACCCGATCCCTCTCCTACCTCTTCCATCACCCAATCAACCTCCTCACCTCCAACCAATCGAATTGATCAATCGATCTCATGGACAGCCTATCAACTACCAATCACCCACTACACCACTCACCAACTCAACTCTCCATTCCGCATAGACACTTTCCACCTTTCTCTCTCTCACCTGTTGTTTTCTCCTATTTGGAAAGTGACAAATGATTCCGTAAAAGTAGAAATTTCCTTTTTATAACCTAACCGATTGAACCAATGACAGCTTTTACCTTGACCAACATCGGTCATGTGCCCTAGCTTACTATGGTCACCATCGCAACCGCATTTGTTCCTTCTAACCATTTTCGGTTATCCTGCTTAGTCTTTTTGCTACCCACTACCCCTAATTTGTTGACTGAATCCTTTTTACCCCCGCCCCCACACACGACTTGGACACTTCACTTTATCCTCCTGACCTTATCATTTACTACCTCACCTCGTCCTCATTTGAGGACTTGTTATTTTACCCATACCTCAGCCCTACTCATGTCGCGACCTATTTACTTAGACCTTGAACATTGCTAGTGACTGTGACCTCAAGTGCTCGATATACCTTGTGGCACTTTACCCATGTTGATTGGCTTCTTGACCTTACCTTGCCTCTTCTTGTGACCATTTATCCCGATCCAACCTTTGGTGTACTTAGAACATATCTAAATGTTCTTGCACTCGACATGCAATGTGTTTCTTGACCATATCCTATACCTTAGATACCGAATCACCTTAACCTTATTTGGATAAACCTATCGACCTTAGACAATGTAGAGTTTGCATTATCTTCAACCTGGTACCATGCTGCAGTCTATATGTGTGCGTGCATTTGACAGTTACTAACTTTGACCCTGACACATTACCTGGATTACCCAATTAGACATTTACCCTTTTTTACCCTTTTTCCCACCTTCCTCTTCATCACATTGACCTTTTATCAAACCACTCACCGATTATACCTTTTACCTCATCGGTTCTGGTTTGAGGGGGATCACCTTCACCCACACATGGGGCAACCACATCTTATTTTTTTCAGCGTCGCTTACCAATACAAGCTACGTAACAAAAAGGGGCAAAATGCAAACACCAAAATTGGGTCACTTGGTCCCTCGACAAATAACCAACTCGAATACACTCACCTAACCATGGCCCCTTTCACCCCACTCTAATATTAATTTAATTAATTAAATTAAATTAATTCATGATCTCATAATATGTATTATTTAAATATCCTAATTGGGATAATGCCCACACCACCACCTCACCTATAAACCTCATCTAGCCACCTCACCCTAAGACCTATTCTTAGTATGTTGCCATAACTAACTAAGACCTACCTAAACCCTAAAAAATAAAAGCCTATATTCCCTCTAGCCACATTCCCGCCATTAGAAAGGAAGATTCCATTCTAATCCTGGAAGAAAATGAATGAGATCCAAGAAAATCAAGAGGATCTACTCATTTTAGTAAACCTAGGAAATCCCACCCTAACCGACGCCAGTTACCCTAAACCACCGCCGGTCAATCCGGAACCATCGTCAGTTACCATTTATTCCCCAAAACAACCTTATTTCCAGGTTGGCACATTTTTGAGGGAAAGAGGACCAAACCAGAGCTGCATGTAAGTAGAATTAGCATTCATACATGCATCAGAGCATTCATAGCCAGCATTAGAAGTAATCACAGAGCCATTTTGCATTCACGAAAGCACCCCGAGAAGTGCCATCACCACATCAAACTCCATTCATTTAAGCAACTACCATTGCCATCCAACCATCAAGCTCATACAACAGTAAGTGTTTTATTAACCAACATTCATCTACTGTCATTTTAGTAAACTTTGTTACCTTTTTTATCAATTTTTATTTACATTCCATTTTCCCATCATTCACCTTCATGCAAACTCCGAGCATTCCTTCACCCACACCATTGAACTACCCATACCCAATTTTTAAAGATCCCTGAGTATACCTAAGACCTACACAGACCTTTTCATTACCCTCTCCATTTCCATTTAGCCTCAGATCTATCCTCACATCAAGATTTTGATAAGTTTCCTCTACCCTGACCATACCGACGCGTCGGTTACCCACAACTGCTTCGATTCACTTAAACCGCATCGGTCTTGCCAAACCGATGTCGGTCTATGTTTTTACCCTCAGACCAAGAACAGAGCCTAAAATCCCCACCAAATACCCAAAATAACCCAAAACCAAATTCGACTAGTGTCAAGTACTTTGTGACAGACCTTGAACTTCAGATTCAATCATAGCTTAGCCTGTTGTGAATGAATTTGCTTATTATAGTCGAATGAGATACCTAAATCATTTTAACTATAGTAGGATTTCATTTATTGTTAACATTGAATTGTTTTAAATAGTGGATTGATAACCTTCTAGGGAGTATCACACTTCCTGGATCTAGCATATGCTAGGTAGTCCACTACATATCTTGTTTAACTTCTATTTGGTGGTCTTGTTTTCTATTTCAGGTAGTTCCTCCTAGCCAAAAGGAAGCTCTCACAATTAGTTGTGGATCAAGAAGTCATACGTGTGCAACAACCTTCAACTAGCTTTAACAGGTATTCCTCCTAGCCCATTTACCCTTATCTGTTTCATCGGTATTTAAAGAAATGCTCTAAGAATCGGGTGAAACACGCACTTAGAGCACACACTTTTCTCATGGGTAGAAGGAGAAGAATTCGTATTTACAAATGAGGTATCTACTTCCAACCCAGTTCAATCTAATTACAACACTCGCTTCAAAATAAGGATGATGGAAGTAGTCATTCCTATCCTAGCTACGACTAGCGGGACGTAGAAAGAGCCTCCAACCATTATAGTCTCACTATCGATGGTTGTAAAAGAAGCCCTGACAACTATTGAGAATCGGGTTCCTCCATTCCATAGTCGAAAGAATGAAATTCCAGCCATTGTCAAGACATCGTCTCCCAAACCAATGAACGTGGTCGAAACAACTCAAGAAAGTGTTGGCTAACACATCCTTGTGGATCTTATGGGCATTCCATAGAAAATTTAGTTGCTTTAGGAAGTAATGAAATTAAATAATGACCCAACCACCACCAAGAAAGATAAGGAGCATGTAAAAGTAATTCAGGCCCAACAATGCAGGCAAAGCGATGATGTTAAATTATAAGGGAGAAGTAAGTAAACAAAGGCCCAACCCCTTTTTCATGACTCTTATAATAGGTAGGAAATTATTGCATAACTCCATGATAGACTGCAGTGCGAGCACTACGGTCATGCCCAAAGAAATTGCGAGCACCTTGGGAATTAAATATGAGCCCTTAAAGAAAGGATTCATGTAGATGGATGGAAAATCATTCCAAACCATAGGAGCTATCAAGGGGCTCCTGTTGCAACTTTATTCCTATCCGAACATAACCGTTCCATAGGATATAGTAGTAATTGACATTCCACCATTTTTTGGACTATGTCTATCCCGTGATTTCATAGCCAAGATAGGAGGCTATATGTCTCTTTGATTGGTCTCATCTCGATTCTATGGACCAAGTACGATCCAAGATGAATGTATTATCATAACCCCTCACTAAGGAACATATAACATACCAAGCGGTCTCAGGATTTGAGGCTTCCCATGCCATGATCACCCAAGAGGAAGAATCATATATAGAGGATGGTAACCATCAAAGCGGTAGTTATTTAGCCGACCTTCCCCTCGAAAATCCCTTCAAGAACTTTGATTCAACTAGGTTAAGCACTTACATCGTCTTCGATGAAAAATACATGATTCCAAAGGTGGTAAAAGAAGAGGATGGAAAAGAAGGGATTACTAGATATGGACCCTACATTTCAATGGAGCTAGAAGAAAAAATGGCTCAGGAGTTGGGATATGCTTATCGTCACCAAGCGGAAAGAGGATACTCTAAGCATTTCACTTTTGGTTCACCTGCACTGAACGAAGTAGAATATGAATCCTTAGTGCATGGTTTGGCGATGGCATGAAAGGAAGGAATAAAACACTTTAGAGTATTTAAGCAACTCAAAGTTGGTGATGACACAAGTAAGGAGCACCGCCTCCATAAAGAATTCAAGAATGAGGTCCTATCGACACATGGTTTGGGATCTCATTGAATATTTCAAGCCTTTAACATCAAATTTATTCCTCAAGACCAAAATATGGAGGCTGATAGGATGGATTTAATCGGGTCATAATTCAACCCAAACCCCAAATTGATAGCGAAAAAAAGTAAAATAAAATTGATCATCCACCCATCTATACCCGATAACGCCGATCATCAAGCCACGCTTTTAACAATGACCGACAGATTTTACTCTTCCTCCAACAATCTGACGAGTTTGCAAACCAACTTCAACCCAAAATTGAAGAAGCTTATGGAGATCATATTATTTAGTTGAAGATGAACAAGCTTCTAAAAGGGTTAATAACACTGGAAAGCCTTTTTATTCTTATGATACCAATATAGATTGAAGGAAGTTCGCAGCGGTTAAGGAGGATTACGTCGAGCTAGAAGTGACTAATGCAAGGAAGCTGAAAATTGGGAGAATAGTCACCTAAAGGGAAAGGGAAAGACTTGTGGCTTTATGCCATAAGTATAACAAAGTGATGGCTTGGACGTATGATTACCTACATGGTTACAACAAGGATATCATCAGACACACCATTTACTTCAAAGAAGGAACTAAGCCCATGCGCCGATGCAATGGATCGTGAACCCAAAGATAGAATCCCTCACGACCGAGGAACTTAGAAAGATCCTAAAGGCCGAATAATCTTCCCTATCAAGCACACAACATGGGTTTCTAACCTAGTTCTGGTAAGGAAGAAAAATGGTGAAATTTGGCTCTATGTAGATTTTAGAGACCTAAATAGAGTGTCCCTTAAGGATCACTATCCCTTACCCTCCATGGAGCAGATATTAAAAATAGTTGTAGGATCGAAAGGTTATCTTTGTTGTATGGATTTTGGGTTATAACCAGATATGGCTCACAGAAGGAGACCAACATAAGACCACTTTCATGAAAAAGTGGGGAACCTTCGCATACGTGAAAATGTCGTTTGACTCACAAATGTTGGAGCTACCTTTCAAAGATCCATGGACACCACGTTTGGAGTGTTAATCAATAAGGTAATCCTTATATACCTAGATGATCTCACGGTATTTACCAAAATGGAGGAGGATCATTTTGACACCTTGGAGGCTGTATTCGATAAGTTCCAAGAATTTGGGATCTCTCTGAACCCAAGGAAATGTGTTTTCAAAGTACCGCAGGAAAACTCCTAAGATACATTGTTTCAAAGGAAGGAATATCTATTGATCTAAAAATATTTGGAGCCATCCTAGGACTACCCTTACTGGTCAATAAGAAAGCGGTCCAATATTTCTTAGAAAATATCAATTTTGTCAACAGCTTTCATTTCAAACTTTTTTAGGACAATCTTTCGATCACGCTAATGCTCAAGAGGGGCCTTAATTTCAAGTGGACCGATGAAGGCCATTAGGCCTTTGATGTAATTAAGGGGTCTATTGCATCCACCCCGTGTTGCACAAACACCGACTTCTCAAAATATTTCATCATGTATGCATACGGGAGTGAGCATAGCGTATCATTTGTGATAACAAAGAAGGGGGCCTCAAGGAGAAGAACATTCGGTCACCTTCTTCTCAAAAACTCTCCATGACTATGAAACAAGGTATAAATTTGTAGAAATACAAGCTTAATCTATCTTCAAGGGTCTGAATAAATTCGGTACCTTGTCACCCATAAAAGCAGAATCCAGGTTATGGTGGCACACTCTAGCATCAAAGAATATATAACGAGGGTGAGATAACAGATAAAAGAGCTAACTAGATCACTAAGATCTTTGAATATGACATCAAGATAAATCCTACAAAGATGGCATGGGAAGAAGCCTATGTCAATATCTTAAATAAGACATCATGCCCTCGACTAATGAGAGCCCGAGAAGGTGCTTTATATCCAAGAAAATGACTCTAATAGCTGATTCTTAGATAGGATCCGCTTCATACAAACATGGGAGTACCCAAGCCATCTCCCCTTAAAAAGAGAAGATACTACAGACAACAGGGATCCAAGTTCACCATGATTAATGATTTCCTTTTTAAAAGGAACTTTGATGGGATCTTTCCTAGGTGCCTAGAGAAAGAAGAAGTTGAAAGGGTCTTACACGAGTTACACCATGGGAGCTCGAGAGGCCATTTTTCTACCGTAACCACAGCCTATAAAAATCTTGCATGCAAGATACTTTTGAACAATCTTGATCACGAATGTCGTGGAAACAAATAGATGTAGGATTTGTCAAGTTTATACGGGATTCCAGAGGAATGCGGCATTACCTCTTAACCCCATCCTAATTGAGGAATTGTTTGCACAATGGGGTCTAGACTTCATCAATATGGTTAACCCAACTTCAAGCGCCGAACACAAATGGATCCTTAGTGAAATCCATTACTTCACCCGATGGGCGGAAGTAGTTCCACTAAAAGAGACCACAGAGAACATGATTCTAAAGCTCCTAGAAGATATCACTACTGTTTCAGACCCACCCACACTATTATATCGATAATGTTAAGGTTTTTGGGGGCTAAAGTATCTAACTACATTGTAAGGCACATGATCAATCTGAAAACATCCTCCATTTATTACTCGTAAGGAAATGGTTTGGCGAATCTACCAACAAAAATTTTATCATGCTCGTAAAAGGATGGGAAATGAGCATAAGAGGTTGTGGCATGAACATGTCAAAACAACCTTATGGGATGATCGAATCATGCCTAAAAATCATGAAAGCCTTGCCATATGAGATGGTTTACAGGAAAAGTGATGTGATGTCGGTCACCATAGAAATCTCTGCAATACAACTATTAAAACAAATTGAGATAGAGGAGAACGGGGCAATGCAAGTAAAACTTGCTGAGCTAGTAGAGCTCCAAGAGAAGTGGGAGGCCGCTCATGAAGCTATGATCAGCCGCTAGTAGGTGGTGAAAACTCGGTTTGATCAAAAATGTAAAAATTTGAATTCCGAATTGGTACCTTGGTTTTAAAATGGGATGAAATGGATTTCAATCTTGGAAATCATGGAAAGTTTGACCCCTTATGGATGAGACCCTTCAAAATCAGCGCGTGTAAAGCAACACAATGATTTCAAACTTGAGACCATGGAAGGTGACCCCGACAATTCCGAAAGTAGAAGTCACCTAAAGCCTCTCCATTGAGTCGCCGTATTTTAAGTATTGTATCATATGTATAGCCTTTACTTTCCCCACATTTTCCTTGTTTTTTTTTTCCCCTTTCAATAAGTGTCTTTGGACGTGTGTCCTCATGGGACACCCTTGCCTCTTTTAAAGTTTTGGAGGAATTGTACTTTCCTAGTTTTCCCCAAAGTTAATGATCCAACATCTCTCTAAGATATTTGGGGAAAATATCAAAGAATTGATGCAAAATATCTCGGAAAACATAAAGTTCAGCACTTAGGGTCATTAAACCAAAAGGGTCATTATATGATGTGACTCTATATACGTGTGAGCCATTACTCTACGTAAGTTAAGGTAGTTATTTAAGACCAATCTTAGAGCATCCAACAAATTCATTTCTAATGCTAAGAGTTTGTCACCCAACCCCGAGTATTTAGTATAGAAAAATTAGAGCCTTCTCCAAGTTCTCGAATCTACCATGGGGACTTCCACTCCACATCACAAGAAAAGTATTATGCAAGGAAACCTATTCTCCCACTCCCTCTTCACCCAAGGTTGAGGTTTCCTGATGGGGGTCACAATTTAGTGACCCTTCCGTGATCACAAACTTTCACGACGATGTATTTGACCCTATTCTCAACAAAAAGCCCAAAGCTTTGAGGGAGGTAGCCACACTAGGTTTCTTAACCTAGGGAATTCTAAGTCTTTTGGCTCAAGAATCTAGAGCACAACACTCACTCAATATATGGTGCCTCTTGTGCACCCGTACCCAGAGCTTGTACATATGTGTGCAAGTTATTTCAATACCGACACCAATGTTATCCAAGGCAGAAGCATAAAGGTGGTAATCACACCTCAAGCTATTAGAGACATGTTGGCCCTAGTCTACGATTCAAGAGTTTCTATAACATGGCCAAGCTCCAAAGCATTTGGGCTCAATTCCAGAACAAATCTTCATTCCTCAATAGGGAGTTGAGACAGACATTCAAGCGGTTCAGGAACCATAGGATTCCGCATCCCCCGAAGTCACTAATGGTGGATTATCAAGATGCCTACTCCATGTTAACATTTATTTTTGGCCAAGATTTAGACAGAAAGGTCCATGATTAGAAAATTATGGCCCTGTTTAGAATGAGCTCCATGAAGAAAGAGTAGACGTACCACTTTGACTTTGCCGAAGTCATTTTGGAGTCTATTTGTGAGTAGTTAACCATGTTCCCCGTAAGCTCTACCTTCAGGTATTCCTCGTATTTTTCCACCTCATTTTATTTCAGAATGCCCAATACCTCAGCCATTACATGGCTCTAATGCTATGGGATGCAGAGGTATACCCTCAAAATATCATTCTAGTGTCTCGCTTGGACTCATGTGTTGTCTCACTCGTCAAACATATATGAATTTTTTAACTCTTTTATGGAGCCCTTCTGCATGAATTTGACCAAAGGGGTCAACAATAGGATGAATATCTCTATCCAGTCCATCCTCACAGATCCCCTACACCCTTGCGATTATTTTTTTTGGGCTAGGGCATTCTATGATTTAGTTGCATGGTTATCATGATGAATCATTCATGCTCCCGAGGGTCCTCACAACACGGGTAGTGGGTCTAGAGATAGATGTTGAATTCGGCTCTGGTTGAAACAAGAAGGCACTTTTTGACCTCCCCTTGAGCAAGGGAGGAATTATTATGGTTAAACACAAAGCCCAACATCTCCTCACACAAAAGTTGGCTTCCTACGACTTTTCCCTTATTCAAGACTCGTGGAGGTGACCTAGATGGGACGATGACCTCCACTTTGGTTTGAAATAGAGTTTCGAATCCTGTTAGCATGAGTCCAGAAATTTTTAAAGATAGGAGGTTCCCATTGGAAGAGTCTCTTGACATGTTCATCAAGCTCAGTGACATCCCAATTCCAAAGTGGGAGTCATTCCACCTGTCCATCACAGGTATGACCCCACCCTCACAATAACAAGAGGCCTCATAGCAGCCTTGTGTAACAAGGACCTGAGAATGGAAAATATTGAAGCCTATTGGAAGTATAGGCAGGATATCAAACAAACCACCCTCAATTTTGAGGGTGTTTCCAATGACAAGCAATGGGAGTATTTTTGGGATGCAGATCACAGGTCTAACGTAGAGAGCAAGGAGGCAGTGACACAACCACCAAGGTGTAGCTTGTGAGAACTACCACGCAGTCCTCAAGGCCCTCTCAATAGCAATTTTCACAACAACCCATTCCCTCCACTTCTCGGCGAGATCCTTCACCGAACACCCACGCCAAAACTCACATTAGGTTCCTAAGGTAGGAAACCATTGGAGGAACTAGCTTGAGCCACCCACAAAAGAATTTTAAGTCGGTCAAGGCCCTTATATCCCCTCCCCGCTTCCTCTTCACGGTTCTCCATTTCAATCCTCCTCCACCACTATTTTTCCCTCTGTGGGTGTCCCCTTATCAATCACCCCATCTCGTACACCCCTCCTCTTAGGTCCCCTCTTTTGCCTCCATCACCCTCCACCATTCCAAATTTCTCCCCCATGTGGTGAGAGGCCCTTCTTCGATATTATAACCTCGTATCCTCAACCACCTCTTATAATCCCATACGCCTACCACTTGGGTTCCCATTCACGATGGGTCATCCCTTCTCCCTCAAAGTTTTTGAGTCAATACAAAGTGGCCAGAGCAAACCTAAGATAGCAAAAGGAAGAAGAAATAAATATCGACATGAGTGAAGAAGTAGATGCGGTCATTATAGGACCATCAACAGAGCTCCTAACCACCCCATGTTTCCAAACCCATAGAGCGGATGTAAAGCAAGATGATTATTCTATAAGCTGTTTTCACAAATCGACCTCACACAGCCTTCGGCCTCGGGATAAGGTCAATTTGATGAACTAAATTGTTGTTGTAGTCACTATAGACTTCCTCAAGCTCAACAACTAGCTCAAAAAGGTAAAAACTATCCTTCGTCAGGCAGAAATCACCGTGGCCAACCAACAAACCAAGATTAAATTCAAACACAAGGAGATCAAACAACTCCGCGAGGAGTTAAAGGAAGCATCATCACAACGAGTCCTTATGGCTTTCCAAGCGGAAGCTAAGAATCTGGAGACTAAACTCGCCACGTATGAAGCCTCGTCCAGTTCGTTCTCTCAGGAGAAATAATTCCTTCAATAGGAGGTTTATTTAAGGAAGTCGAAGGTGGATACGCACTAGGAAAATTTCACGCGTTGTCGGGCAGAGAAGGGCAGCCTCCAGACAAGATTGAAATCATCTGAGGATGCGGTCAAGGAATTGACCCGTAAATTGAGCTAACAACACCAAAAGGGGGAAATTGTAACATTGTTACAGGAGCTATATGCCTCTTGCTATGACATAATTTCCACCGTGACAATGAATCTTGTCCCCGCACTCATATTTATATCTCGATGCACGGGAACTATGCTCAAACGTGGAGACCACAACCTCCACCATCAGCGGTGTGGTATCTCGCCAAAGTCCCTAAATCACTTATGTTGGTTCAAACACTTTATGATTCTTCCAACTCCACCCTACAAGGATTTGGAATCACAGAAAGTCGATGGTTGTTGCAAAGATCAGCAAGATTCGAGCTATAACAAAGCATCCATCAAATGCCGAATCTCTTGACCTAGCTCCAATAAGGGATCAAAAATCGGAAGTAGAGTAATAAAAAATTGGTTCAATTAGGCTTCCCCTCTCCCTTCCCTAATGACTCCATAGTCCATAAGATCTTAACCACAAAATACCAAATCCATAAGCTCTTAACCGTAAAATGACAAGATAAGACTGTCTTTCAATCTTTAAAAGAAAGCTCCAACGATCACCGAGGTGGAAGCCATCCTGAACCCAATCATATAGTTGGAGTTTCGTTTGCATGCAGTAGTATAGAGTCTCTAAATATTTTCTCACAAGGAGATAATCAAGTTGGATTGTGATTTCCAGTGCCTTGCGGTGAAGGATCTACCTTACGAGAGATGGAATGGTTCAAATATCGGTTTCCTTGCAACAGATCCGAGTGGATTTTTATGAGCCACATTTTGAATTTTGAGGCAGAGAGGATTGTTAGATCCTTCCATGAGTGGCATGAGTCCCTTGGTGAGTCACCAATAACTATAGAATCTTTTTTTACATTGTGCGGGGCTCTTCTACCACCCCCTTTATAGTTTTTCCCCGTCCTTAGTTCTTTTTGTTTTGTTTTTCGGAGCCTAAATTCGGCTAAGTATGGATATGCATGCAGAAGATATCCACATGTATCTTTGGCACACTTTACATATAATGCGAGATTCAACTCTTAAAAGTAATGAGCACTATCCACATGTCTCGGGCATGGTAAAGTAACCCAAGAAGGTTAAAAATTCAAAGATACAGTAAATACATGCAAGGTTTCCACATGTCACTTGAGTGAAATTTCAAATAGAAAGAGAAAAGGAACATTCTCAGACTTGCATAAGGCTTCCACGTGTCACCTAGGTGCAGGTTTGGAGACAAAGCCCCAAGAAAGGCCCTCAAACTAGTGCATGATCTCCATATGGCAAGGAAGATTCATCACCACCAAAAGGACCAATCAAAGGAGTGAAAGGCTTGGGAATTGGGTCAATTGAATGCGATTATGTAAAACCCGAGATAGGCGCTGAGATCTGGCTCGAAAAATTGAAATATTTTGTAGGAGAACTAAATGTGGGTGGTGGAGATCTCGATTCTTAGCGTTCAAATGAGAGCCAAGGGAATCTATAAGATAATTTTCTGATCCCAAAAGAGGGTATGCGAAAAAAAAACATATCAAAAACAAGACACCAGAACTATGGAAAGGAATTTAGGCCTAGTCATTGTGTTTGCTAGCCTTAACAAGGCTCCATTGTAGAAGAAAGTTGTAATTTGTGCCATTATTGGCCTTATGTATTATTTTCTCTATAAATAAAGGGCTCTTGTTCTGTGCACTTTAGTTCTCAATATTTTGTGTCCTTCATCCCTTATTGCTTGTAGTTTTTAGATAAATGTTGAATATCTATCATGTTATATGCCCTTGGGTCTTCTATATGAATCTATCAGTCTACATATAATTATGTTTTGCACCTTCTCGTCCTTTGATATTTCAAGATACCCCTAAGAATAGTAGACCATGTTAAACGCTCTTCGACTATTCTAACAGTCATTTAAGAATCTATCTCTATGTCTATTTATATAATTTTTTTGGCGCATCACCTTAGTTAGTTTGACATGTTTTTTTATTGTTCCTCTAACCCTTTCCTCGCCGCAACAAAGAAGAGTTAGTTGTTATAAAACTTGGAGGTTATCTTAGGGGGTGCATCCCACATCCCTAAGGTATCCCACGACTTTGATGGTTCATCCGCAAAGATAATCATCAACATGTCCATAAGAAAAATGATGTGTGGTTTCTGGATATTTAGACAATCTGAAAAAGTGTTGGGAAGTGAACAATGTGGGGGACCTTGCAACAATATGTGCACCATGTTGTGATCGACATAACGTACACTCAAGTCACCAGAGCATCGGTGAGGCGGGTTGGGTGTCGAACAAGAAATAATAAGCCTTCTTTTACCTTCCTTTAAGTGGTCCATCATAGCCTTCCTTTACGCACGTTGAACGTTTCTTCTTACGTAATCGGGGGATTCTTGCATTGATTTTTTAATTTTTCTTTGAGGTTTGATTTATGTTTCAATGTTTGAAGTTTTTAATGGAGTCTATTTTGATGCAGATAAATCCAATCTATAAAAATGGTGAGTTGTATGTCCTGCAACCGCATTCAAAGTCCCTTCTCGGACTCTATCTTCTACAAGAGGAGTAACTTATATCAAAATTGAAGATTTTACTCCCATAATGAAGTTTTCTTTACCTAAATTTGGGCACAGGAGGCCATTGGTGAGAGCGAGAGAGCAACGAGCACATCATAGATATGCAAAGTAAAGGGAAGCAAGTGCAGAAAAGATGAACAACGAGACATTTCCCCTTTCGGTAAAACCTCCAAGATTTAAGTGTCTCCTTTCGTGTCTTTCCTTTCACATTGAATGTAGCTCAATGTATTGAGCTTAATTAAAACCGTAAAAATATTTTTTTTGCAGCCTTGTGGACTGTTATTCACCATGAGAACCATGTGACAAATGTTAGACACCATGGACAAGTTGTTCAAGGACTCTATGTTCACGTTGGCGCGACTATGAGAGATGGTATGTTAAGGGTTCAAACCTCGTGGTAAATATACATCTTAGTACTCTAAATCAAATACGTCTATTTTATTCATCATGGCTAGAGACAAACCCTATTCTTTTCCCTTATAGCTACATAGAAGCCCTAATTCCAATTTTGTATGAAACCCCTAATCACAATTATGTATGGAACCCTTTTCGCATTTTTGTATAAGGTAGAGCACATATCATATATTATTTGGGTAGGAATAATCTAAACTAAGGAATATGTGTGGGACATGAAAGGATTTAATTCCCATGTTTTTACAAAGTCATGGAATAAGACTGAGACATACATGTATTTAATTTTTGTGTTTTTGTTTTAAAAACCCTTGTTCAAATGACAAATAAATTACACTTTTCACTCATATGGTCAACTGCTAGAGTGGCTCAATTATCATTGATTGTTAAAGCATCACCTATTCCCCTACAAGTACTTAAGTTTCAAACTGAAAATAGACATTTTTGGGTTTTACTCATTTTTACAATTTCATCCCTTTAACCACAAATTGCATTCATGTCCATATTGTGAGTGAGATAGAGACAAAAATGGATCGCATAATGCATTTTTATTTCTAACCTTCAATTCATGTCTTTTCCTTCCTTTAACATTCCTTTTATGCATCCTTTCTTCTTGATTTGAAGGGATTAATGTCAGTTGTCGGGTTGCAATCTCAATAGGCCTCCCTCCCAATTGCAAGCATCTACCTAACTTGCAAACAACTATTGACATCGGCAAGATACTTATTGATCACTCTTTTTTTAGATATCTCCAAAATATGTTTTATTGATCTATGCACATCATATGCACTTCTTCTTCCGCAAAATGACAAAATAGAAAAATTTACTTGTCGGATAAAATCTTCTTGTACTTCATACATCCATTCCCTAGAAGGGCACAATTATCAATGATTGATCTTGCATCGCGTACTTCACTATAATTTCTTAAGCGTGAAAGTGTAAAAAATCATGCCTCGTAAGTGCTATATGAAACAAGCATTGCATTAATGTTTCAAATTGGGACCCTTATGCATCCTCGTAAATTTTTATTTTGGCCCTTTTAAACACCCATTGCACTCACAAGAGTAAATGGCATGAGATTATGACAATTGAATGGAGCACATATAATAGATATTATTTGGGAAGGAACAATCTACTTCATGGAATAGGTGTGGGGCATCTTTGGTATTTAATTTCCACCTTTTAATTTATAGTAATCTATTCATGTCTACATCTTACCTATCCAATTAAATTTCAACCATTCTGAAACCTTGATGCCATAAAATGAAAAAGCAAACTTTCTTAACATATAAAAGATACTTTTTCTAATATTTTTATTGCTCTGCGACTCAATTAGTGATGTTTTTGTGTACCATCTATTTTCCTACACTTATTGGAGCTTACTACTTGAAAGACAGATGGTGTCCATTTTGATCCTCTATTATTTTTCCATCTTTCCTCATTGGTTTTCATGCTCAAAAATGTTTTTCTTTGAATTTGGTGATCTTCAGCTCTCTCCCTCCAAATTAAATGCCTTGAAATGCTTATAAACTCATTTGCCTTGCCCCATTTGGAAGAAAAATACATGCAGCTATGTTTTATGCCCTAAATTTCCAAATCTAAATGCCTCTATTTTTTCCATGTTTTCCCATCATGGAAGTTTTAAAATTTGATCAATTTGTGCTTATCTGCCCTCAAAAATCCTTTTCCATGGTCGTAAATTTCTCTAAAACACCTTCCATTTTTCCTTTGTCCAAAAAATCTTTACCCACGAAGAAAAAAAATTGAATTTGGGCATCATTTGCTGCAAAATTTATCTTCGCGTCTAGGGCATCGTTGGCAAAATGTGTAGAATTTTGTTTGATGGCCATACGGGTGTCCTTTGCCCATCAAATTTAAGTTGAAAAATCTCTGCATACGTGGCCGCATCTGGTTGGTCAAGGATCGGTGGGGTTTCTTTAAAGACTTAGCATTTTTTTTTCTTTGGAAAAAATTCAAAGTTGCCCCCGCGCCCCCTAGGAGAGGACACGTGGCAGGCGGATGCAAGGCGGAGTGGCGGGGAACTTAGGAAATTTTTGCCTTTTTTCCAAAAGGGAAAAAAGTGTGGAAAATCCCACGGGTCCAAATGGACCAAGGGGTGACACGTGGTGGGTAGAGCACGGTCGGCTAAGGGGGTGAGGCAAATGGGAAATTTTTCCCTTTTGCAGAGGCTTAGAGGAAAATTTTTGTGGCCCCACGACGTCACAAAGACACGTGTATGGAAATTTGGAGCGCGAGCCCACGTGAAGGCAAAATGGAAAATTTTCCCTCCCGCGAACAAAGTTAAAACATGAAAAGACACGTTCGGGATAAAACACGTCGGGCGGAGGTGCGGGCTCATGGGAAAAAAGTGAAATTTTCCCAAATTTTCAAAAAAGGGTCAAAAAGTGTAAAATGGAGCCGCAACCCTAGATCCAATAATATTTTGCCATGTGTCATCACCAAATTCAAGGGCGGAGGGGCGGAGAAAAAGTCTAATTTTTTCCATTTTTCCAAAAATGTTGAAAAGTAAAAATGATCCCAATTCATTCCCAATCATAGTTTGACATGTGGAGGGCCCAGATTGAAGGAGAAAGAGTAGATCAAGGGTAAATGTGCATTTTCATTTTTGGCCACCATTTTTGCTCCAGGAAGCTTGGAGATGCAATTTTGCATCAATTTTAATCATTTTTTTGGCAAATGCATGTCGTTTTTGCCTTCCAGATCAATGCAGATCGATTTGAGGTTTAATTTACAAATCCAGGGTTTTTAAATAAATTTTACTCGAGGCCGTGTAAAACATGAAATATCAAATTATAAAGTTGCAGAGCCAAATTTGGGAAAGGATAAGATGAAATAATGAGAGAAAGGGGGTCTGCATGCCTTGAGGATGAAAAATGTGCCTCCACAATGGATAATGATGAAGATTTGTAATGATTTGCCTTTTTGCATGCCTGACATCTCCTGCTCGCAAAATTGGTTAAATGTCACTTTCAGAATGTCATGAGTGGATTTGTAACAAACTTGATGTTGGGCATATTCTTTTCTTGGGAAAGAAGGATCAAATGTAATTGAAAGATATATAATGCATGTTTTGAGACATGCAAAAGGTCGGGAGATTGAAAATCATGAGAAAATTTTGAGAGAAGCCCATCTTCTGAGAAACTTTCCAGAAACCAGTTAATGTCTTCTGTGTTGGATCTTCATTCATGTTGAGTTGGTTACAAGTGTATAGCCATCACACAACTCTGAGATTGTTTAAATAACTCTCCCCTGCTGATGAATCTAACAAGATTTTGAATTAATCTATGTTATTTTGGGCAATATGATGTCTGTTATCATTTTTAAATGTGTGCAAACTATTTTTCTTGTTCTTGTTGCAATCTTGCATTGAAAATATTTAGGAATCACACAGATCTCATTTCTTGTTGATAGTTTAGTGGTATTTGCAGATCTCACATTCAGAAGAGCTTTCATCTGATAAAGAGACAAACAAATTTAAAATCACTTTACCTTCCTTGACTACAGAGATTGCTTGTAAGCCTTTGGGGGTACCTTAGGCATGATTTGATCAGAGATCTTGATGTTTAATTGGGTCCTTCAACTCAAGCTTTTGTGTTGAAGTCTCAAAGATTGTGTGAAGAGTGCATACCTAGGCCTCCAATTCTGTATCTCTTCTGGTTGAAAGAACATCCTGACTGTTTTGAAGCATTTTATCTGATAGTTGTTCAAATATTGTAGAAGTTGTCAAAGATCTGGCATAGTCAACTTTTTCTTGTCAATATCCCACCAAAAATCATTCTAAACAACTTATCCTACCCATACTACCCTGCATTGCATTGTGTGTCAACAAAAGAATACAAATCCATTTACAAAAATGCAAAGCAATCGAGATCATACCATGTCTCTTGAGACCCTTTCCTTGCATTGAAAATATCTCCATAATCTAGGAGTGACAACTTGTGAAATTGAATTTGGAGTGTTGATCATATTTTCCCAAGGCCTTTTCATACTATCTGCACAATTGAGGATATCTTCATTTCCTTCACCATTTCAAAGGTTAAAAATAGGTCCTCTTACCTTGGTTAAAAGGCACAACCTAAAATTAGGACAAGATCAAGTCCTATTTGAGTACTATCCATCTCTCCACAAACCCGAGTGTCGATAGATCACATCCCGGATAAAAAATGACACACATAATGATCTATTTGCCTTCAAGTTCATGTAATATCTCTGATGTGCTGCTCAAGATGAAAAGGAGAGAAAATTTGGGTACCAACACTTTAAATGGCGCCATTGCTGTGGATTGTTTTAAAATTCTTGGGAACTATTTTCATTGTTGAGATTCATTTGTTGATTCATTTGCCAATCTATATCTATTTAGCCAATCAACAACACATAGGTGACTCTCTGGGACTTGTTGAGAATATTTGAGATATTTGAATGCATATCAAACCCTAGTAATGTCCTTTGCAAATTTTATGCAAATACGTTATTGAAGCATCATTTAATAATGAGATTTGTAAGGATTAAGTGAAGATATAAGTTCTACTTGTAATTTTACTAGTTTCCAGTAGTTGTTGCACTTCATTTGCATTTTGGTTGATAGATTCAAGAAAAGAAGGTCTGATCTATAAAGTTTTGCAAGATTTTCAGTGTTGATAGATATTTGACAAAGTATTTTAGTGCATTTGCACAACTAGGGTGAAAATCCTTAGTGGCGACTCCATGCTGATTTGATATTAATAAATACCAGTGTCTTGCCTTTTTGTCATTTATTTTTGTGTTGCTAATCTCTGCAAAACTAGAAGGAAGAAGATCTCTCTTCCTTAGAGACTCTGCTAAGAAGTTGTTTATAGATTCAAGGAACTCAGAGTTGAAGGGAGAAGAGTTTGGAAAGTTGTTAAAGGTCAGACATCAGGCAAAGATATATCCATTGGTGAGAGAGATCAGCCTTTAGTAGAGGATTATCACTCTTCTTCCAATGATTTTGATTCAAGCAATCCTCTCATAAACTTGTTTTCCTCAGCTAGTGAAGGTCCTTCTATACCTGGTAAGTTCCTTCTTCAATCTACACCTCTGTGTTTTAATTCAAGTAAAAATTTCCAAGAAAATCAGCACTTAGAGAATACCAGTCTTGTGAATCACATTCTTGAGCCCCAAATACCTTGCACTCCTCATCAGCTTGTGTCACCCCCAAGATCACCTCCACCAAAAAATATGGCTCATCCTAGACCTCCATTTATTGTTAACACCTTTGGTCCTATAGATTTTAGAGGAATGGATGGTTACCCAAATGTTGTCCCACAAGATGTCAAAAATAGATTGCCAAAATTCCAAGGTAACAATGCTATAACTAGTGATCAACATCTCAAAATTTTTGTTAACATGATGGAAGATTTTGAAATAGAGTTTGAAGATGTGTATATTAAATTGTTCATTCATACACTAGAAGAGGATGTTAGGGATTGGTACAAGGATCTACCTGATAATTCTATTGATTCTTGGACTGAAATGAAGAATGCATTTAGGTTGCAATATGGTGATAGGACTGATCCTAGATTTCTCTTGTCTGAATTTGAGAACATCAAGAAGAACCCCAATGAATCAGTTCATGACTTCAACACAAGGTTTAACAAAACTTTGAGAAGGTTTCCAGTTAATCTGAGGCCTTGTGATGAATCTTGTTTAATCAAATATGCAGATGCATTTGACAAGAAAGCAACCTATTACCTAAGAGACAAGAACCCTACCAATTTAAGACAAGCTTTCACCATGGCACTTCAAATTGAAAATAACATTAAGGCCATTGGGAAACCTCTCAAGAGAGATGGTGTAAAATTGATAGACCCTAAAAACCTCAAGCTAGCAAGGGTGCTGATTTGGAGGAGGTTGTGAAAACTTTGGCAGGGGTTATCAAAGAAATCTCATACAAGTTGGAAAAGTGAGAAAGGAATTGGATAAACTTCACAAGGTCAGAAAATAGCACAAAACCATGACATATTTTCTAATCATCCTAGAGGTGATCAAAGGGCAGATGATAGAGGGAAAGGACCTATGGGGTCTATAAATAGACATCCTCAAGCACGTGAAGGAAGAGTGTTACATGATCCCTTAACTGCTAGGGTTGTTACTATTGAAGAAGTTGCTGATATTGATTGGTGTGATAGGTGTTTTCTACCCCATCCTCCATGTGAAGTGGACCAGCAAGAAGGTGAAGTTAATAATGATGATGGTACTATGATGATATCTGCATGGTGGGCTATTCTTCAAGCTCACAAGGAGGAGAAACATCTACTAAAGTAATAAGTGCTAGGACAATGCTTACCTTTTGGGATTGCATCAAATGGGTACAAGTCTTTCTTCCCCCTCATACTCTTGAAGTTGATGTAGTGCAAGCTTTTGAAATTCCTAACAATGACTTTGAATACTTAAGAGCTTTGATGATTAAGAAGTATGATGGTGGTATTCCTTCGGAGGAAGATAGACAATTTTTGATGAATGTTGTTGTAGCTCAAGAGAAAGACTATAACACTAGAAGCAAAGTTGTTAAGGAGTTTGGGCCTCAAGCCAAACCTAAAACACCCTTGCTCACAAGCATTCCCAAAGAATCTCCTAGGAGAGAAACACTTACCAAAAGCTCTGTTGTCCCAAGAAAAAATTACAGTCCTCCTCATGCCCAAGCTGCCAAGAATCCCTTGCCATCAAATGAATCTTCTTGTCTCCCTTCCAATGTTACTTTTCCAAAGAGTATTCCATATGACATAGCCCAAGTATTGAGCCAAATCAAAGTGAGTGTTCCAATCATTGAGTTGCTTAGAATTCCTGAGCATAAGAAGAGAGCATTTGAGTACTTGGGGTTGAAGAGGAGAAGACTACTCCGAGGCAAAAATGTAAATGTTGTTGAGACTCCTCCTCAAATCATTGTTGACCTTGAAACACCACCAGTAGTAGAGGATCTTGGAGAGACACCTAAGGTATATTTGGGGACATCCTTGGTTGATTCCCAATTGAATGTTGATCCATTCTTCACAACTTTGATCATAAAGGATAGGCTACTTCACAATTGTATGTTTGATTCCGTGCATCATGTAATGTCATGCCTCTAGAAGTCATGAATGAGTTGGATATCAAAGTGATAGCAGCCTATGGAAAGTGTACTACCATGGACTCAAGAGAAGTGTCGGTAGTTGGTTGTGTGAAAGGTTTGGTGGTGCAGCTTGCATCTTATCCCAAGAGGAATTTAAAATTGGATGTTGTGATTGTTGATTGCCCTACCAAATGGGGTATGTTATTGTCAAGAAAGTGGGTTACAAGTGTTGGAGGGAGTGTCCAAATGGATATGTCTTTTTCCACCATTCCCATTGAGGGCAGCCTTGTCAAACTCTATGGAGAAAAGAAAATGTTGCATCTAATTGAGGATCCAAACAATGCTTCTATGAAGTATTATTTGTTGATGTTGATGTTGATAATTTTATTGGTTTTGCTGATGGAAAAGAACACAAAATGGATCAGTCAAAGTGCCTTGAGTAGGTATGTTCTCCTTGGACCTTTCTATTTGATGGAGCTTGCTCCAAATTTTGAAATGGTGCTAGTGTAATTCTAATTTCTCCTAGATTGGAAGAATTTGTTTTTTCTTCAAGCTTAATTTTGAATGTACTAACAACATTGTTGAGTATGAAGCCTTGTTGTTGGGTCTGAGAATTGCATGGAAGTATGGTGTCAAGGACATCATTGCAAAAGGAGATTCAGAGCTAGTTGTCAAACAAATAAGAAAATTGTATGCTACAAAAATCAGCGGATGAAACAATATAAGCATGTAGTTTGGGATCTAATTGAAATGTTTGATTCTTTCAATATTGTGCATCATGACAGAAGTTTGAATGTTGTTGCTGAAAATTTGGTAGTGTTGGGGTCAAGATTTGGAGATTGCACCATTTCACCTTATTGTGAGTATAATGTTGAAGTGTTAACTAGACCAGCTATCCCTGATAATATCAAACATTGGCAAGTGTTTAATGATGATGCTCAAGTGCAAAGGTTCTTACAAAATCAAGGTGAGTTTGTAGATCAACATATTGATTGGGAACCAATGGTGTATGTATCTGAAGGAAGAGAGACTTTGTTTGGAAAGGATATTATCCAATTGAAAACTAACACCATTCTTAGAGGTCTTGTTGCTCTTGAGTCAAATTTTAGCAATGTTGATTACATCATCAATAGAAACATATCTACCTCAAGGGATGTGGAAGAGCATAACTTGGGAACAAAGGAAAAACCAAGAAAATTTTGGTTGGGCAAAAGAGTCTAAACAAGGAAGAAAAATAGTCCTACCTCCAATTGTTGAAAGAAATATCAAGATTGTCTTGTATGGTCATATTCAGAGCTGAAATCATATAGAGAAGACTTGTTTCAGCATGAGATTCCTCTTGAAACAAATGCCAAACCATTCAGGTAGAAAAAATGCCAATTAATCCACTCCTCTCCATGAAAATGCAAGATGAATTGAAGAAACTAAAGGAGGGAGGGATCATTCAGCCCACAAGGTATTCATCTTGGGTTGTAAACCTTGTGCTAGTCAGAAAGAAGAATGGAGATATCATAGATTTGTGTAGACTTCAGAAATTTGAATAGAGCTTCATTGAAAGAAAATTATCCTTTGCCAAACATGGAGAACATGCTGTAGTTAGTGATTGGATCTGAATTGTTGTCCACCTTGGATGGTTTCTCTGGCTACAATCAGGTTGTTGTCAAGGAGTTAGAAAGATTTAAAACTACCTTTACCACTCCTTGGGGAACATATGTTTATGTGAGAATGCCTTTTGGTCTCATGAATGTTGAGCTACTTTCCAAAGAGCAATGGATGTTGCTTTTGCTGGTTATATAAATGACTTCATTGCAGTTTATTAGGATGATGTGACTATATTTTCAAGGAGCAGAAAAGATCACTTGCAGCACTTGGAAAGAATGTTGATCAAATGTAGAGAATTTGGAATCTCTCTCAATCCAAAGAAGTGTCACTTTGGGTGCAAAAGGCCAAGCTGCTTGGTCATATTGTTTCAAAGGCTGGTGTCATGATTGATCCGGAGAGAGTAGAAGCAATCAGCAGGGTGCCAATTCCAAGAACAAAGAAGGGCATCCAATCTTTCTTTGGGAAGATCAATTTCATTAGAAGGTTTGTGTCTAATTTTGCTGAATTTAACTCTTCCTATTACAAGCATGTTAAAGAAAGATCAAGTTATCAAATGGGAGGAGGCTGCTATTCAGGCATTTGAAGGAATCAAAGAAGCACTTAAACATGCACCTGTCTTGGCAGCTCCGAATTACAAGAAGCCTTTCCAAATCTTCTCCTTTGCTTCTGAAAATACTATTGCATCTGTTTTGCTTCAAAAGGATGAAGATGGGGCTGAGAGGCCTATTGCCTTCTTTAGCAAGGCTTTACAAGTTGCTGAGTTAAAATACACAATCATGGAGAAGCAGGCCTTTGCATTGGTGAAAGCAACTAAGGCTTTCAGACCTTATATTTTGAGTTCCAAAGTTGTTGCATATGTTCCTCACACAATGGTAAAATATGTCCTATCAGAGATGGAGATTTCAAGCAAGAGATGTAGGTGGGTTAACAAACTGTAGGAGTATGATATGGACATCCAAACCACAAAGTTAGTAAGAGGTTTGGGTCTTGCCAAGCTCATGGCTGAGAGCAACTTGCAGACTGTGGAAGTAAATGAAGTAGAGGAAGAAAGGGTAGATGTTCTTAAAAAATTGGTAAGTTATGAGTGGTACAAGGATATAATCTTTTACCTCAAACACTTATGTTGTCTTGATCATTTAAATAAAAATTAGAAAAGAGCCCTCAAGTTGGCTTCTCAAAATACATTATCACCGACTTTGGGCTGGCTTGGAAGAACCCAAAGTGTCCTCTTAAATGTATAACTGAAGATGAAGCTCTCCCAAAGTAGTTGTTGATTTCCATGGGGGAGTTTGTGGAGGACACTTTGCTGGAAGGGTTACAACACACAAAGTTTTGAGAGCTAGTTATTGGTGGCCTACTCTTCAAAGATGCAACCATGCTGATTAGAAAATGTGAAAGTTGTCAGCGTTTCTTTGGAAGAATGAAAGCTTCAGGCTCCCTTCCTTTGCAACCTGTATCAATTGAAGCTCCTTTCAAACAATGGGGGAATGGACTTCATTGGTGAGATTTCAGACCCTTCTAGTGTTGGACATAAGTGGATCCTTGTAGCCATAGATTACTTCACCAAGTGGGTAGAGGCAATCCCCACCAAGAAAGCAACACACCAAGTTGTTATGGACTTCTTGTTGAATAATATCATATGCAGATTTGGTGTGCTAGTCAAGATTGTGGTTGATAATGCCATGTGTTTCAGAGCTAAACCTTTGATGGAAATGTGCAAGGAGTATGGAACCAATCTAACTTATTCTTCAAACTATAACCCCAAGGAATGGACAAGATGAGTCCAAAAATAAGAACTTATTGAAGATCATTAGGAGAACCTTGGAGTTGAACAAGAGAAAGTGGGGTGAACAATTGAAATTTGTAGTTTGGGCTGATAGAATCACTGCCAAAAGAGTTACTGGAAAGAGCCCCTTTGAGTTGGTGTATGGAACTCAAGCTCTGCTGCCCTTACATCTGTAATTATCATCATTTTAGTTTGTTCAACAACTTGAAGATCAAGAGGTCAGTCCATATGAAGCAAGGATTAATCAGATTGTGGAGCTAGATGAAGAGAGAAGAGCATCCCACCAAAGGCATGTCAGATTTAGAGAGAAGTTGAAAAGATTGTTTGATAAGAAGGTCACTCCTAGGGCCTTTAATATTGAGATCTGGTTTTGTTATGGGACAACAGAAATGAAGATAAGGGCAAACATGGAAAATTTGATGCATTATGGATGGGCCCTTACTCCATTGATATCGGAATTGGTGAGAATACCTTTTTCTCAAAGATTTAGATGGGGAATTGCTAGAACTACTTGTTAATGGCAGGCATCTCAAGCATTTCTTGGATTAATCCCCAAAATTTGAGGTATGCATCAACTTGTACAATGTATAGTGTTTGGTTTTTTGCTCCATTTTTGGTGTTTTGTCGGTTTGTGGTTTGCCTTGGTTTGTGGCAGCCATTTTTTCGGGTTCTCAGCTAGTTTTTGGATGGTTTTGGCTCATGACTCCTTTTCCCAATGGATTATTTTGGCACTTGGTCTATGTTGTTCTTGTGGCACTCACGGGAGTGCCCATCCCTAAGCAGGAGCCGATGTTGGTGTCCATTTTGATCCTCTGTTATTTTCCATCTTTCCTCATTGTTTGCATGCTCAAAAAACATTTTTCTTTGAATTTGGTGATCTGCAGCTCTCTCCCTCCAGATTAAATGCCTTGAAATGCTTATAAACTCATTTTTGCCCCATTTGGAAGAAAAATACATGCAGGCTCTGTTTTATGCCCTAAATTTCCAAATCCAAATGCCTCTATCATTTTTTCTATGTTTGCCCAATCATGGAGTTTTAAAATTTGATCGATTTGTACTTATTTTCCCTCAAAAATCAATTTCCATGGTCGAAATTTGCTTAAAATCATTTCCATTTTTTTTGTCAAAAAATAATCTTCACCCATGAAGAAAAAAATTGAATTTGGGCATTTCGGCAAAATTCTATGTTTTTTGGCCATACGGTGTCATTTTCCCGTCAAATTTATCTTCAGTGTCCTAGGGCATCAAAATTTCTGTAGTTTGACATACGAGTGTCCTTTGCTCATCAATTTAAGTTGAAAAATCTCTACATACGGGGCATTTGGTTGAGACTTTTCTTTGAGCTTTTTTTTTTCTTTGGGAAAAAATTTCAAAATTTTCCCCATGCACCCCAGGAGAGGACACATGGCATGCGGGATGCGAGGCAGAGTGGCGGGGAACTTAGGCAATTTTTTCCTTTTTTCCAAAAGGGAAAAAGTGTGTGGAAAGGCCCGCGGGTCTAAATGAAGTGAGGAAGAAACATGGCGGGAAAAGCAAGTCGGCGGGCCAGCAGAGCCAAAAGGAAAATTTTTCCCTTTTGCAAAAAGGACTTAGAGTGAAAACTTTAGGCGTGGACCCATGACGAATCACAAGGAGACACGTGGCGAAAGGAATCGGAGGCACGGAGCGGCGGAGGCAAAATGAAAAATTTTCCCTTAGGTGAAAAAGGGACAAAAGATGAAAAAATCAAGGATTCTTAAATCGAAATGGACACGTGTCGAGGACAGGAGGTGGAGTGCGGGCCACGGGGAAAAAGTTTGAAAAAAATTCCAAATTTCCAAAAAATGTCAAAATGTGGAAAATGGAGCCACGATCTCAATGGATCCACCATTTTGCCACGTGTCATCACCAAAATTCAAGGCGAGAGGCGGAGAAAAAGTCAATTTTTTCCATTTTTCCAAAAATGTTGAAAAGTCAAAAATGATCCCAACTCATTCCCAATCATATTTTGACACGTGGAGGACCCAGATTGAAGGAAAAAGAGCCAAATCAAGGGTAAATGTGCATTTTCATTTTTGGCCGCCATTTTTGCTCCAGGAAGCTTGGAGATGTGAATTTTGCATCATTTTCACATCAATTTTTTGGGAAATTCATGTCATTTTTTCCTTCAAGGATCAATGAGATCGATTTTAAGTTTTAATTTGTAAATTTGAGGTGTTTTTGAAATAAATTTTACTCGAGGATCCGTGTAAAACGTGAAATATCAAATTATAAAGTTGCGAAGCAAATTTGGGAAAGGATAAGATGAATAATGAGAGGAAGGGGTCTATGCATGCCTTGAGGATGAAAAACGTGCCTCCACAATGGATAATGATGAAGGATTTGTAATAATTTTCCTTTTTAGCATGCTGGCAACTCCTGCTCACAAATTGGTTAAATGTCCCTTTCTGAAATCATGTTGGATTTGTAACAAACTTGATGCCATGGCATATTATTTTCTTGGGAAAGAAGGATCAAATGTAATTGAAAGATATATAATGCATGTTTTGAGACATGCAAAGGTCGGAGATTGAAAATCACGAGCAAATTTTGAGAGAAGCCCATCTTCTGAGAAACTTTCCAGGAAACTTGGTTAATGTCTTCTATGTTGGATCTTCATTCATGTTGAGTTAGTTACAAGTGTATAGCCATCACACAGATATGAGATTGTTTAAATAACTCTCCCCTACTGATGAATCTAACAAGCTTTTGAATTAATCTATGTTATTTTGGGAATATGATGTTTGTTATCATTTTTAAATGTGTGCAAACTTTTTCTTGTTCTTATTTGCAATTTTGCATTGAAAATATTTAGGAATCACACAGATCTCATTTCTTGTTGATAGTTTAGTGGTATTTGCAATCTCACATTCAGAAGAGCTTTCATTTGATAAAGAGACAAACAAATTTAAAATCACTTTACCTTCCTTGACTACAGAGATTACTTGTAAGCCTTTGGGGTACCTTAGGCATGATTTGATCGAGAGATCTTGATGTTTAATTGGGTCCTTCAACTCAAGCTTTTGTGTTGAAGTCTCAAATATTTTGTGAAGTGTGCATACAGGGCCTCCAATTCTTTATCTCTTAGTTTGAAAGAACATCCTCACAACTGCTTTTGAAATATTTTATTTGATAGTTGTTCAAATATTGTAGAATTTGTCAAAGATCTGGAATAGTCAACTTTGTCTTGTCAATATTCCACCAAAAATCATTCTAAACAACTTATCCTACCCATACTACCCATGCATCTACATTGTGTGTCAACGAAAGAATACAATCCATTTACAAAAATGCACAAAGCAAATCAGATCATATCATGTCTTCAATAACCCTTGCCTTGCATTGAAAATATCTCCATAATCTAGGAGTGAAAACTTGTGAAAGTCATATTGTTGATCATATTTTCCCAAGGCCTTTTCATACTATCTCGCACAAATTGAGGGGGATATCTTTTCCTTCACCATTTGGGGTTTACAAAATAGGTCCTCTTACCTTGGTTAAAAGGCACAACCTAAAATAGTTAGGACAAGATCAAGTCCTATTCGAGTGCTATCTATCTCTCCAAAACCTAAGTGTCGGTTAGATCACATCCTCGACTACAAAACGACACACGTAATGATCTATCTTCCTTCAAGCTTCATGCCATATCTCTCGATGCTTCTCGAGTGAAAAGGAGAGAAAATTTGGGTACCAACACATAGTAGATAATATTTGGGACAGAACAATATGATCCTTGGAAAATGTGTCGGGCATGCAATCCAAAGCCTTAATCTACCTTTGACTCGTATGACCAATCATTGGAAGATGTCAATTAGCGACACATGTCCGTACATCTAATTCCTACAATTAGTTGACCTCATAACTAAAAATGGGTCCTACTAAGTTCTGCAACAAGTGGTAATTATGGTCTACATTACAAGATATATCCCTCAACAGTTTCATCTACGTCTTCCAGAACATGGGTTTCCTCCTTGCGAATGAAAAACATGTCGTCCAATTCTTAGACAATATATTCTCATGTTTCCTCCTCCATTCCTCTTTCCTTTCCCCTACACTTCTCCACCCTTAAATGCATTTTGTTGCACCCTCTTCCTCTCCCATTGTTTCTCTTCATCCATTTTCACTTCTTCACTAGATCCCTTTCAACGTTCACATCGTACATTTAAATGGGACCACGTTAGCATCAACATTGAAGTTTAGTATATGTACCTGACAATGTCCATAGAGGTTTTAAAAATTGCAATCAAGCCAAACACGGATCAAGGACCTCAAGGAAAGTTACTTAAATTTCATTAAAATATAAAATATATTATATCCTGGTAATAGTTTGCTTAGTTATAAAGAATAATTTCATCATTTGTTTATAAAGTGTTGTGTAAAATATACTACACCTTGCTTTTGGATAACGCATTTTATAGGAAAAAATGAATCTCGGCAGTCTTTCCACGCTCTATTTATTTCTTGGTTTTGCCACATGTTCCATGCTAATAGGTTTTACAGTAAAGCATTTCACCAAATGAAAGAACGAGAAAAATTGTCATGGAAACAATTATGGCAGCGTACAAAAGACATGGGATTTCTCTTGAAACATACATTGTTTTGTTGTATGCAAAAAAATCTCCAACCCAGTCACCAAACATTTAAATTAACCCCTTCCGTTGGTGATATTGTCGATCAAACTGCCCATTGTGGAAGCGTGGAAGGTTTTTGAAATATCTTGATTTTCACACTAATGTTTTATATATTAAAACTCATTGGGCATTAGTTGTGTTTGTTTTCCCTCGGTGTTCATAACATGGTGAGCTCTCATAAGACCTTGTTATTATATACAAGAGCCTAAAATAAAAGCTTATAGCTCTAAATTGTATCAACCATGTTATCAAAAACATAGATCTTGAGAATCATTTCCACAAACACTCATATGACCAACTACAAAGTGTGGGTGCAAAGTGTGACAAGAAGTTAACATTGCAGTTATATTTTCCCTATATTTTATTTTAGTTTTTAAGGGTGAATTGCATTCACGTAAATAATGCAAGCGAAATTAAGATGATGAATTATAACACAAATAGCAAACATTTTTTGGTAGGGAACAATTTGAGCCATGGAATAGATGTCGGACATGCATGTATTTAATTCCCATATTTTTTTCTCCAACATTGCATTCATGACTTCATCTTATGTAACAAATTAAACGACATCAAATCTAAAACTTTGACACAATAACAAACAAAACAAAATATTAACAAAGCCCATTTTCCCCATATTTTTTCAAATTATTTTATTTTTTTTATAGTGTTCGGACCAACTGTTAGTGCCCTTAAACCGACAGAAAATTTTATTGCATTGACAAAGTGAACCCTCCATATGGCTTAACATAGATGCAATATAATGTTATTCTTAAGCCTACTTTTTTTATATGGTCGACTAGTATTACTCAATACTTAATTCATCATGTCCCTCCTTTGTTCCATATATCAAATGGAATGTTATTGAGGGGAAACCCTAATCATCATCTTATTAGCTAAAAAGAAACCACTGTATCAAAGCATAAAAGATAATGTAGAAACCTAAAATATGCTTACACTTAGCCTTTCCTCTAATTCAACTGATTAATGACACTTTGTTAATTCCCCATTCTTCGCTCCATTCTCGGATGCCCATTCATGACCCTCTTTTGGTCGAATACCTCCTATAATCATCTAATTGGGCTAATATCTCTCTTATTAGCTAAACATTCCTCCTTTTGACCATTTAGAATCTTCTTATTCCCCTCTGGATCACTTCTATTGGCTTCTTAGGCTATCTATCAATCACAAATGATTAACTAGACCCCTCCCAACTCTCAATGAGTCTCTAATCACTTGCTAATCAATTTTAACTAGCCTAATCCTAGCTTAACTAGTCTAAAGCATGTTTACTTAGCTCCTAATCCTAAAGTGCTTTTTAGAATTTAGTCCCACATGCACAAGAATTCCAAACTCTTCCAAACCAAAAACTATAAATACAAGGCTAAGCCTACCCATTCAACTTACAACTTCACACCTTATTGACATCTTGATCTTGATATCATATCTCATCTTGACATAGCTTAAGAGCTCATTTGCATTAGCCAAGATAATAAGGCATTTGATCTTGAGCCATCCACCATTAAAATAGCTTCATCTTGCATCCATGATAGGTTAGTAATGGAATATGTTAAACTTGGCCTTGTAGCTTCATTTAAATTAGCATTCAAAGAGTAGAGATTAATATGCATGTTATTTTTTGATGTTTTTGTCAAATTTATAATGCTTGCATGATTAGTTTCCCTTGTTTATCTCTTATCTTATGGTCCATAGATGAGTTGGTTAAGCTTTGAGGTTTTCTAACCTCATTTCCATAGCTTTTCAACTTATACATGAACACGAGATAGATGAATTTTTCCAGTTGTTGTTGTGAATGCTTTGGTAAACATGTTTGCACAATGTTGAACCTTATGTTTGGATAACAAACAAAACAAAATAATAGGAAAGCCCATTTACCCCATGTTTTTTTCAAAAAAAAAAGTGTCCATGCCAATTTTTAGTGCCTCCATATGGCTTAACATAGACGCAATACAATGTTATTCTTAAGCTCGCTCCTATTTTTTATATAGTCATTTCATCATGCCCCACACTTGTTCCATACATCAATATGATTGTTGATGAGGGGAAACCCTATTCACTATCTTATTATCTACAAAGAAAACCTAAATGCAAATGTGAATGGAATTGATGACATAAGAAACCCAATATGCAATGCTTTTAACCTTGTCACCTATTACATTTTCCTCTTTTATATTTTGGCCCCTTTAAGAAAAAAATTGCATTCGCCTAAATATTGCAACCAAGAATGAGATGATATAGTGGAACACATTAAAAATTTATTTGGATGTAGACAATCTAAGTTGTGGAATAGGTGTGAGCCACACAAGAATTTAATTCCCTTAGTTTTTATTTCCAACTTCCCATTCATGTTTTTCAACTTTTAGCTAACATATTAAATGTTTTCAACCAAAAAACTTAACACTTTAAAAGATAAGATAAATTAATAGCAAAGCCCTCTTTTCCATTTTCCCTTCCAAAAAGTTCCATTGTATTCAGTTGTGTACGACCAATTTTATGGTGTTGTAGATCTTAAGGGCAAGTTATTGACTCTTACTGGTGGCCCCTCCATATGTCTTTCAATTAACACAATACACCGATATTCATAAGGTCGATATTGCTCTCTATTTTGATGTCTCATGTTACTCATTACTTCTTTCATCATGTCCCACACCTACTCCACAGCTCAATACGAATGTTTATGAGGGGGAACCTTCTTCGCATTCTTCAAATCTAAAGAGAAACCATAATCACACATGATCATCAAATTGACAACATTATGAACCCTCAATGCAAAATTGCATTTTTTTTTCCATATTTGGACTTCAAGATCGGGCCGAGAAAATGTACCTTTTCCTTCCAAGTATTCATTGACTACACCTTCCTTTCTAAGATATCTCCAAACTATATTTCCAAGATGTCCTGCACATTGAATCCCCTTTCTCTATCGATAAATTTACATTAAATACACAATACATTTGTTCCTCCTCGTAAGAAAGATAGCTCCCACTAACCGGTCCCCCAAACATTGTCCTCTCCCAATTACTTCTCCTCCTTGTTACCCCCTCTACTACAACCCTCTTCCTCCTTTTCTATTTTTCGTCCCTCAAAATCAAGCTCATCTTAGACTTCCCCTGTGGCATTCACATCGCACATTTCACATGTGATTGTTAGTGATCTAGTGTAGCTATTATGTACCTCGAATATATATATATATATATATATATATATATAAGATGCCAACATGTGACACATATCCCATTTAGTTATGTTTTTGGCCGAAAGGCATTCACCTATGAAGATGCCTGCTGGAAAGTGTCAACTTCTAGCGACCTTTTCCAGCAATCAATTTCCATCACATTGTTCATGCTAGGCCTCTTCTTGAACCGAAATATTTTATGGATTCTCGTTTGATGGAAAATTGGAAATGCGTGGTGAAATTTGCAAGAGCACCGGAAGATCTCTCCAATACTGGAATATATTTCTTGTAAGCAACCCAGCCGAATCTGTATGTTTTATCAGCTCGATAGAATTAACGTCAATGTCACCACTAGGCTAAAAGTAGCCGGCATAGAAGATCACGACATTGCTATTGTTGAAAAATGACAAACTGAAGATAATGTTGGTTGTTGCTTGAGCCACCATAACAGTAACAATAGAGATGGTCCAGAGAGCCAGAGATGGGTTGATTTTCAAACAGAGCCTCATATGCTTTGGCTTGTCGTTAAGGAAAAAACTAACTTACAGACACTGAAGAATCATCGCAGTTTCATCCCAAAAAAAAAAAAAACATTCTTGCGATTTGTTGTCACATCGAAAAATTATGGTCGAGAAGTATCAAAACTTGACCACGGCAATTTTCATGATTAAATTTTTGAGGCGCCTTGTTTTCAATTGCTAAGAATAAGATGATTAAGGGCTACCACTATTAACATTAAAACAAAAAACAATTTAAATATTTTTATTTTAAAAACATTGGTATTTTTTGACTAATAATTTAAGAGTAAGGACAATGATGGTCCAGCGATTTCAAGATAGAAATTGTAATAGATAAGAATATAGGATGAAGTTGAGATTTTGTTGTTAGATACATTAAGTATATAAAGTTGAGAGTTTCCAAACATTCACAACACCTATTATAAATACACATATATTCTAAAATTAGTTATAGAAACAACAATAAACGTACTATACATTTTACACATATATTACTTTTTAACAAAATTGCACATTTTAAAATAATCTCTTACACAGAAAATTAATTACTTACAAATTATTGATCATTTACAAAAAGCACATTAAATATCTTAGCTTGTTTACCTGTTTTAATAAATATATACTAAAGGTGCAAAGTTCAACGTAAATCTTAAAAGTTTAAAAAGGAGAATGTTCTTGTGGTGATTATTGGTGATGCTAAATGAAGCAATCTAACAAAATAAGTTTGCACTATGATAATGTACCATGTGTTTGATTATTCTCAGTTTTGTTTTTATTTATTTTTAAGTATGTATACATTTAGCTGTAAATTACAACTCCAGCAAACTCAACATTTTTATCCTTTCGAGCGTAATTTGCAACTCATGTGCAATTCCTAGTTATAATATAAGGGGTCACATAAAAATAAGTTACATTTCCCTCCAGCAGTATTGGGACGCATCCTTTATGTGGATCAGGGTGTTTTTGGCCGCGTCCTCTTACTTCTGTTTGGCTTCAACTAACTCGATCTTGAACTGGGAGAAGACTCCAATCTGGTCATCCGTGCAATGATCGAAGCTCAATTATTTGCTCTACCCAACTCAAGAATTGAAGTTTCCTTTCCAACAGATCTCTTTCTCCTATACTATCAAGAAGTTAATTGGTTTGTTGATCTCCTTGCGAATGCCGGAGTGGAGTCTTTAAAAAGATCGAAAGCTCCCTTCTGACAGATTGGCCAAGTTTATATGCCCGTGTTCTTCAACAAGAAATGGGACTGGGGGCCATGTCACAAGACTATTGTCTATATGTTGTTGATAGATTGAGAAATAAAATAAAAAGTAGAGGAAAATCATTATAAAAATTGGAAGGTTCATTTTACTGATTGATTCTTTTTGTGGTAATCATGGTACTGTGCTTCAGTTTTTATGTGAAAAGCTGATGTGACATTATTTTGATCACTGGCTCCCAAAAGGAATGCTTGGCACACTCCTTTGGTGGTGGAAAATCAACACGCCATTGATTTTATGGAAAATCCCGATCTTTTTCCTCACCTACTTAGTCCTTACTGCTTCATTTCAGCCTTTATTGTGTTTCCCTGCTCTTCTTTTCTCCTAAGTTATTCTCAAGGTTGCTTAGGAAATTTCTTCACATGCGCAGGTGGCTTTTGTTAGTATTTTCATGTCTAAACACTTGCATCAGTGCTTTATGGGAGGGTTTTAATAGTCAAGCTCTTGGTTTAAGGGGCCAAGAAGACATTGAAGGGTGAAGCTTACAATGGACTTCATTTGTGAATATTTTATCCTCGAGATGGCTACAATTACACCAACCTTATCTTTCTAGTTCTTGTTCAAGGTGATGTTCCCGCCTATTGTGTTGCCCTCTTTGGCAAGTCCTCGAGATATTTGGGAGGTTTTTAATCTAATTCTTGATCTCTCTGACCTCAAGGGGAAAATGGAGCTCATGACTGAAAGGTGGATTAAGGAAAAGAAGGCCCTCTGTATATCATGGAGATCCTCAAAGGCCCTCCTCTCACAGCTCACTTAGCTTGGCATGAGTGTCAATATAACCTCTCGTTTTAATTTTGTCTTGGCCGTAGGGGACAACATCCCTGAATACCTTCAGAAGATGTCCAAATTCATGGAGCCTTTCAGAAGTTATCAAATGGGTACCTATAGAGCTCTACTCCCTGAATGCAAGAAAGGGGACGGGTGTTGCTTGGGTGGTGGCATGGCTATTGGCAGAGGCAACGACAAGGATATGAGCATTTTGGAGAGGAGATGGTAGGAGCATTTGGAAGTCATGATCTCTTTGCTTTGTGATCTCCCTCTTCCCATCTCAATTTGTGGCCATGTGTTATCTCTTATCTATTTTTGTGTTGTCTAATGTTTTGAGGCATTTTTATGCATGGTGGGTGTGACACACAGACCCAATTGTTGTTTTTGGAATTGGTGGTTTAGGTCGGGTAGTGTTTAGCAGAATTGACATGGTGGGGATGTTGGATGACAATTATCATCTCGGTTCTCAAGGTGCCTACATGTTAAAAGTCTTGTTTTACAATGTGTTGCCTCGCATGGCCACCTCACACTCGGTTTCTTTTTATGTTTATCGTTATGATGGCAGCATGTTTAATGGGCTTTGCCATTTTTTTAGTTATATTGTAATTATGGATTATTGTAGTACTTGAAATGTTCACAAGCCTTTTCCCGAATGCTTTCTAAATATTGCACTTTCCTCTTGTTTCAAAACATGGTCGTGGCCTTATAGAATCCCCCACTTTACCAATTAAAAAAACACCACCATATCTAGTTTAAAAACTACCATCGTATGGCCACAATAACAAACCCACTCCCTAAATCTATAAGATTTATAGTTTTGACTACATCCAAGAATTCACTTGCAAGAGTAAATTTGAAAACAATACAACTAAATAGTAAAACTTTGCTAATTGGGTGTATTCTATTTTTTTGGTTTCATATTAAAAGAACCAAGCATAATAGCCTTTTAAGGAAAAAAATCACATGTAGAAATTCATAGTTCAATAATACACTTTTAGTCAAACTAAAAACAACTAGAATAATTGAGAATATTTACGGCTTTGAAACATTTGTAAAAGAATGTAACACCTTCTCTTTATTTCTCTTTTGCATTGCAAGTGTTGGCATGTGATTTTCTTGAATGAGGTGTGTTCCCTTGATTGTTGAAGATCATGCTTGTTATGGATAAATCATTTCTGCTCTTGGATTCATTAGACTGAAATGATATGGCTTGCAAGAATCCATTTTCACTTCTGATAGGTGAGTTACAATCTAGTTTTGAGGGTTGCAAACTTATCTCTTTTAACTGACTCATCCTTGGATCAATTCTAGTGATCCAAGGAATGTTTTAAATCTCCTTACTAGTTTGAATGGTAAACTTGACATTCATAGGTTGAGAGACGTAGTGGAATGAACTTTTGTATGTTTACAAATTCTTTTTGTCTTGTAAGATCATGCCTACATTTGGTTGTATGTTTTGTGCTCGGATCTTTGGGATTGACCTCTCAGGACATTTAACGGCATAAGAAGTGGAAATGAAGCCTGCTTCACGACTATGAAGGGAATCTAAATCCTAAACCTATGGGATTATCCTAACAGTATTCTAAACCAATGTAAATGCACCTACTTCCTAGCTATGTCTACTTATTCGGGTGACAATCTAACCTAAGCTTCATATTCTATGTGGGGATGGGGAAAAACCTAAGGTGATGTTAGGTATACTCTTAACCTATTACCTACTACTAATTGGTTTGAATTATACCCTATCTTAAATTGGAAAATTACCTATGGAAATGTTTTTAAACCTAAGGTAATTACTTTTTAGACTAACCTAAGTTATGGAAATCTATCCTAAACTAATGAAAGGGACCTAGGGTCGCATGGCATGTTGGATGACGGTTCCAAAGGCATTTATTTGATTTGATTTGTTTGAATAAATGGGAAGTACTTCCAGTTTTGGCAAAGGCATGTAAACTTGGTGGAAGCTTACGTGGAATCATAGTTAAACTTAGAAATGCATGTAGAGGTTGAAATAGCATTCGCCAATTTTAGGAGGCGGTGGTAAGGAGAGATAGGAGAGATTGGGGAGTAATGGCATTAATGAACCTTGAATTTTGTGAGCAAACCATCTTGGAAACAATGAGGGTGGATTTGTTGGAGGTTGTTTGGTCTTGCATGCCTTGTGATTTTTTCTGCATGGAGCTATCTGGTTCTTCGAACTAGCAGTTCGACTTTCACTTTGTGGCTATTTTTGGTTTCTCTGGTCTATTTTCGATCCAAGGAAAGTATATGAGGCATTGGAGAAAGAGATGTTTGGTTTTGATCTTTCTTGGAGGAGAAAAAGAGTTGGAAGCTCGGCTGGAAGTCTCCTTCGAATTGGTAGAAGCACTATCAGGCATGATAGGCTCTACCCATTAAGATTTCTTGCTTTCTTCTAAATGTTTCATTAAAATAATTCTTCTCTCATGAGATAAATGGTTTCATGTTTTGTCTGGTTATTTACTTTCTTGATTGAAAGAATCTCTGTGATTTTTGGATATGAATCCATTACATGATAATGTAAGTCTTTGGATGTTTCTCTCTGTGCAAGTTCAATGGTGATATGCATGTGGAACTTTCGAGGTTGTGTTTGTTCTGAACTCGTATTCGAGGCTTGTGTTTGTTCGAACTCATATTTGAGGCTTGTGTTTGTTCTGAACTCGTATTTGAGGCTTTGTGTTGTTATGAACTCGTATTCGAGGCTTGTGTTGTTTAGAACTCATATTCGGGACTATCTGCTCGAAAAGAGATTGATTAAATGGCTTTGATTTGAGTCTCTTTTGGAATCTTCTCCTGGATGCATCTTGAGTTTGGAAGGGTTGTAGAACTTCTATCCCATACTATACCGTTTACTTTGAGCATGTAATGGCGTGTAAACATTGAGGATATTCTACTCTCCTCTGCTCTTGGGTAACCCGCATCTTGTTTGAAAGTCTTTGACTATTTTTTTAGAAGGATGTTGGACCTTTTATGGAACTGTATCTTGTTGTGGGGATATGGAACCTCTGGTTCGATACTATATTATTACTTACCCTTCGGTATGAATTCGAGCTTGTTTGAAAACATTCGATAATGGGTTCTCAAGTTTATGGAAATGTTGTGTTCATACTTCTTCTTGTGTTAATTTGATTGGAACAATTACCTTCTCTGTCTCGATCTTTATGTGCTAGATGGAGCTGTGAAAGTTATTTTGTTGTGATTTTTGTTTCAGTCAAGTTCAGGGTAATGTTGAAACTTTTCTTGACTTAAACGTGTGTTGGGTTTTTGTACTCTCTTTCAAATCCTTTTTAATTGATTTCTAGTTTTTTAAAGAGAAAAGAGTTGAATACTCTCGTAAACTGAATCTTGTTTGGAAGGATTTAGTACCTCTAGTTCGGGATTGTTTTGTATAATTTGTTCTTCATTATGAACACGAACTATATGTTTCTTTTGTATGGAGTTGTGTAAGTCCTTGTAGTTGGGATTTCAGTTACTATTCAAATGCGTGAGGATTGTAGAAACTTGTGTTTAATCAATGACGAATAGATGAATAAGGATTTGGCATTATTGCGTCCTAGATTAATTTTTGTATATGAACTAGGGTTTAGTTCCAATAAGGTTTGAATTCATAAGGGAAACTAGAAGTATTGCTTTCTATAAACTGTGTGTTTGGTTTTGTATTCTCTTTTGGGAACTAGCGAAAGAACTTCTGAGTTTGAAATGGAATTTGGAATTCAATTGATAATACTAAGGTGAATGAATTCTTGATCGGATCTTTCCTATTGAGTTTCTTTAACTATGGAAAGTTAAGTTCTATCATTTCGAATGTCTCTGTAGATTGACTCTCTTCCATGTGTAGGAGTGATTACTATCCTAGGCCTATTCGACTTCTTGAGTTCGGATTTTTTATCCTTTCTATCTTGTATGAAATAGTGTGAACTCACTCTTCTAAAACGGAAACTTCCTTGTGGATTGTTTAGTTTATTTTGTTGCTAGTCGACTATGGAAAGTTCATGGAAACAGTTGTATGTTTAGGCAACTTTGGGACTGTCATTCTTAGTACTGGAAAAACCCAATCGTCCCCATTTGATCTTTCTTGATCTTAGCTAATTTATATTAAGTCAATTGTTGTATTGATGTGGAAAGTGAACAACTGAGTCTATCCTTGTAGAAGGGAAAATAATCATGTTTAGACTAACTGCTTTGTTTGATTGAGTCATGCTCCATTTGGATTTTGTTATTGGAAGGACTCCTCTTTTTGCACTCTATCATATTATGAATCTTCCCTGGATGGACACGAGAAGAGATTATCCTTGTGTAAATCTTTCTTTGATTTTTGGAACGTATGGTTTCAGATCTTTGAATGATATCTTCTATAATGTAGAATTTATTTAAGGCTTGCAAGTAGATTGTTTTGATTCTCTCCTTCTTGGATTGATTTGGGATTCTTGTATTAGATGTTGTCTCTTAAATGGTGAATCCTTTTAATGGTTTCCTTGATTGATGCAGTTATGTAGGTAATCAATTATGTACTTTCTGAACTGGTTTTCTATCTTTCAGATGAATAGTGAATCATGGATAGTCTATATTGATTCTTCTTCTTATTTATTTAAGTTGTAGGATGAATCATCCTAAATATGTACTATGCTTGAAAGTAACTCTTTTTGTTACATAGTAAAGTTAAATTTTTATTTCAATTCAGAAAGATTTATGAAATAATTAGTCAACAAGATTTGTTGTTTGTTTTTTAAATAAGTAATTGATTGGGTCAATTCTTATATGATATAATGTATTGGTTGTTGATTATATTATGCTCTTTTCCTAAAAGTGAATTCAGACTCATTATTTGTACTTATTTTTAGGTTTTTATTACTTATGCTTATTTGTATGATATATTAATTGTTTCATTAAAGCAGAGTTGTTTTAATGGAACAATTAGTGGAATGCACTTCATTTTAATGCTTAGTGCTTATCATGCTCAGTTCAATGAACTGACCCGTGCTAGCAATTTTTGCAGATGGACTTCGTAAGTGATAAAAGAAGGCAAAAAATTTTTATGATGTATTGGCTTATTTAAGTCTGGATCTTTTGTAAAGAATTTTGATTCATTCTTGAGTTGTATTGAAAAAGAAAAGTTATGTTCTTTTATGATCTTAATGTTGATCGACATGCAATATGCCTAAAATGCATAGTCTTGTAAAGTGTATATTTTATCATGATGAATTGAAAGGTTTGAGACTGACTCCAAATTGTGGTGTAAATTCTCTTGTACTTTGTATGAAGGAAATAGTAATGATATCTTGTCGATATTCTTTATATATGTTTGTATACTATTATTGTTATCAATTAATAAGTTGGATTAAGGGGATAGTACAATCTCCCTTACTAAAGTGAAACTTGTTAAGTTGCAAAAGTATGTCATTCTCTATCTAAACAACTATAGTTTAATAATGAAATATGTATTGGACATACAATTAAACTATATGAGTGATGAATGATAAAAAGGTTATGTTAACCCTAACATCTAACCATGTAGAGGAAGACTCTTCCTCTCTCAAAAGAATGAAAAATAAAGGAATGGTGGTTATGATCTTTAATCTTTGTACTTCATTTATATAAAGTAAACACTAGCTGAACCTAGGTGGATGATACACCTTCTTTGGATAGCTAGGTTGCATTAAAAATTAACCGTTTGATGTTTGTTGCCCTATTTTTGGGATAACTGCTTGTTATGTTGAGTTATGAACATCAATGCAAACATGAGTTAATGAAGTTCTCAATGTCAAATCAGATTAATTATGGATAAAGAACTTAACAATGTTGGAATTAGGGTTAGGCATGGTTGCTGCAATCTAAATCTTAATCCAAATTTAATTATGAATTAATGACCACCAAGGGGTATGTACATCATGATGAATCAGTTCTAATGGATGTTGGCACATGCCAACTGCAGATTGTACCTTCGAGAAGACCAAGGGCTTCTCGAGGATACAATGTTGCAGTTGACATGTGGCAACACCCTTCCATATTTGTTCATCTAGATCTACACACATCTGGACTTGAACTTAGTTTCTCTCTAGGTCAAGTTAGTAGCATGTTTAGAATAGGAAGTAGCTTTCTATGACTCAGGGTACCTAGGCACATTCGGTCGACTTAGGTCGGTCGAGTATGCCCATATGCCCTAAGTCATCGTGAGCATCTTCCTATAATAAATTATGTTGCTAACATGGGCTAGGGTCAAACCTTGGGCAAGTGGACTGATAGAAGTTAGTAAAGACCATTCTAGATAATAATAGAGTGAGGTGAAGGACGTATTCTGAATTGATGAGTATGTCATCTAGGAATAGTAACATGAACAATATGTTGAAAATATTTGGCCAAAGTATCAAAGCTGGTTGGTTGTGTTGTCTTATGTCACCTAGTTTAAAGAAACGTGATGTCAGATGAATATTGGTAACAAATATTCAGATAGGTTCTTTAAACAGATCACTCAGTACTGAATAGGGTAGGAAAACCAAGTATACGTAGTATACATAAAGTATTCTATACTTTAAGACAAACATGAGAGATCGGTTAGTAACCGAGTCATGGAATGAGAGATCGGTAATTTACTGAGTCATTACAACTACATATGGTTATCTGTTATGAGATTGATTGGCATGGAATGTGTGTTCTAAATGATGTTTTATTTAGAACAGAGAACATTGTGTAAAAAAAAATTCCCTTGTTTCTAAAGTCTTAAAATGGGAATGTTACATCTTGGTATCAGAGCTGAAGGTTACAGCTCTTGGACCTATTGTGTCCATAATCTGATGAAACTTAAATTTTCTTATTAACATAAAATGCTTAGAACAAGAGGAAATGTTGCAAATAATACTCCACCGAGGAATGAGCAAAGAACTTCCCAAAAAATCGATGAGATCCTTGCTACCCTGTTGGACACAAGGGATCGTCTGGTTGTACTTGAATAGCAAGTAATGGGTAATGAGGAGGAAGAAGATGCTGGTAATAATAATCATCCACCTCTTGAGGAAAACACCAATATAGGTGTTGATAATAACAATGTGAACATACCTAGTCATCTTAAGAACAAAAAGGCTAGGTTGGCAGGTGAACTCACTAATGATATAAAGGATAAGTCCACCCAAGTTTGATGGCACCACATTAGGGGATGGAGATGACAATTGACTCAACGAAATGGAAAAGTACTTTGCAATAAGGAATTTCTCATAAGAAACAAAGGCGATATGGGGAGCATATCAGCTTTCCCATGAGGCATCTTCATGGTGGGACAACTGTAAGGCTGAGTTGAATATTGATGAAACTAATATCACTTGGGATAAATTTAAAGGTTACTTTAGGCAACATTGGCTACCACAACTTTATTATGATCAGAAAATGACTAATTCTAGAAATTAGCTCAAGGAAAGCTAATCAGAATCGAGTATTGGGAGTGGTTTACTAAAATCCTTAAGTATGTACCTCAAGATCAAACCGACGATGAGAAGTTCAGGATATAGAAATTCATCATGGGATTGAATCCCGTTATAGGAGGAGAGGTGGATGTTCACAACCCAACCACATGATGGAAGGGGTTGTTGAAAAATCCATAAGGCAGAACAGAAATTGAAGGCAAATTTGCTCATAAAGAGGAAGGAAGAAGAAAGCCCCAACTCCTCTTCATCATCTCTTGCACCTAAGAAAGGACCATGGAAGAAATTCGGAATGAAAATTAATTTTCAGCTGATAATAGTAAGAAAAGAGTAATAAATAAGTCTCGCTGGTAATGCACGAAACAACATTGTCAAGAATAATAATAATGGACAAAAGTCCTATGGAGGTCGATGATGATAACTCTAAGGCTGGAAATAAATCTGAGCCTAGAAAGGACTGTAGGAGGCTATTATAACTATGAAAAATATCATTACGTAAATCAATGTCCTTTGAAAATATTTATCGTAATCGTCAGTGCACAAGATACATGATGTAGTAGCTTGACAAGCAGGCTGAAAAATAGGCCACACCCATAGAGGTTCCGGGTAAGTTATTTGGCATACCTATAACTATTCTTTTTGATACTAGAGCTATTGAATGTTTTATTTCTAGTAAATTAGCATCAAAACTAAAAATAAAAGTTGGAAACATGGATAAAACATGGACTGTACATTATGGAAACAATGTTGTTCATACAGTTAGTATGTGTATTTTTGGAGCACTCATTGAATTATCTAGTTTTTCACCGAAGTTGATCTTTATGTTGCATCTTTGGGGTCTTATGATGTAATCATAGGTGTTAATTAGTTATCCGAACATAAGGCATAATTGGACTATTTTGAAAAACATATTAGTTGTTTAGATGACCTACGTAGAAAATAGCAGAGATTCGGGTGTGAAACATGAGGTTTCTATTAGGAAATTGCCATCTATACGCAACTTAAAACGGCTAAAAATAAAGGTTGTACCTTATACAGCATGAAAGATTTTAAAACTAATGAAGATAATAATGATGTCAGGGAATGATATCCGTTGTTACGAAACTATAGTGATGTGTTTCCGGAAAATTTACCAGGTCTTCCACCCAAAAGGGAATTTGACTTCACAATTGAAATCAAGCCTAGAACCAAGCCTATTTCTAAGGCACCATATCAAATGACTACTATAGAATTAGTAGAGCTTAAGGCTCAATTGCAAGAACTTTTGTCTAAGGGTTTGATTAGACCGAGTGTTTCATCTTGCGAGCACCGGTAATTTTGTGAAAAAGAAGCATGGAACACTTAGATTGTGCATTGATTACAAAATGTTAAACAAAGCAACGATCAAGAATAGATATCCACTCCCTAGAATTGATGATCTATTTGATCGGATGCATGCATGTATCGGTATATTCTAAGATAGATCTTCGATCTGATATCATCAATTATGGATTAAGGATGAGGAAACTCATAAAACATCTTTCGAACAAGGTATGGACATTATGAGTTCAAAGTTTTACCTTTTGGATTAACAAATGCACCTGAAGCTTTTATGAATTTAATGAATAATATATTTCAATAATACTTGGACAAATTTGTTCTTTTGTTCTTGGATGACATTTTCATATATTCTAAAAGATTGAGGAACACTATGAGCATTTGAAGATAGCTTTGGAAATTTTTAGAAAGAGACGATTATACGGTAAGTTAACTAAATGTTCTTTCTATGACACATAAGTGCACTATTTGGGACATGTAATAAGTAAGAATGAAATTGTTATAGATCCTTCTAAAATTGTAGCTATAATCGAGTGGCTCACACTAAAGAATGTACATGAAGTTAGAATCTTCATGGGTCTTGCTTGGTTACTGATAGAAAATTTGTAAAAGATTTTTCTAAAGTAGTTGCACCAATAACTTCATTACGTAAAAATGATAAGAAGTTTGTGTGGAATGAGAAATGTGAATCTGCATACAGAGCCTTGAAAGAGTACTTAACTTCAACACCTATTTTAATGATATTAGGTCTCATACTCTATTGTTCATTAAATGTCAACCTAGGGGCATAAGCTTTTCAAAGGGCCTACAAAATATATGCTACAATACTTTGGAGTGAGGTCTTTGTAGGCTAGAAATTCATCAAAGAGTATAAAGTAATGCTTGTGCAAATTGGAAAGTAAACTATGGATGTTGCTTGATCTGTAGATCTAAAACTCAACACACTATGCACTCATTAGCTTTTAGAAATGAAATGAATAACTGATAATCAATCCACACAACATAAATAGGAAATGGAGGAATAGGATCTTCCCTGCAATTCCTTCCGAGGGGGCCCTTCCTCATGTGTAGAAGTGAGTTCCGATCCTACCCTAAAAACACAGAACTACTCAAGAAGATAAATGATTCATCTATTAAGCTGTAGCAATTAAAGATTGCTACAACAAAGAGATTACAATGAACTTAAGAGCACAAACTCACATTAATATATTCTGTCTTCACACATTCACAATTCTTCTTCTCTCATACAGCTATCACTTCATTCCTTAATCTATTACTCTCTATCTATTACATTTCTATATATATATATATATATATATATATATATATATATATATATATATATAGATCACTAACTTATTCTATTCTAGGAATATGATCAAAAACCACTCAAATAGATTATAGTTGTTTTGTTTCATATTTGTTGAGTGGAGACAACTAATTCTTGTCTTATTTACATGATAAGAACTAATTACAAAACTACTTAACAAAGTAACCATAACATTACATATGATGCATTAGGATAGTTGGTACTTTTTGTCTTATACTTCGTGTGAGCTGGATAAGTTCTCTTTGGCTACGGGTAGCTGGAGGTGCATACTGCTCTGTTGTTGCAGGTAGTTCTGGAAGATGCTATGGGCAGGTCTGGAGCTTGCTACAGGTAAGATAAATCACCCAAAGACTTCTCAGACTTGTCCAAACAATGTTTCCACTTGGTTAACTCATTTTCCAGCTTCATATGCTCAGCTCCATATACTTCATGATGCCTCATTGTTGTTGATGTCATGATTCTCTTTTATCATTTCCCATCATGGGCTATGGGCTGGGCTACATGTAGTAGAGCACAACTAGAGTGCTACGGCTAGGAGCACAACCAGAGGCTAGGCCTACTACTTCAAAAGTTATGGCATCTTGTAATTTGTTCATGGAGACATCAGAAACATCAGTTTGCACAAAAGACAAGATTCACCAAAGTAAATAAGTATATTAGATCTTAATGAACATACAAAACTAAATATATGCAAAATCATAACTTTATCTCATATCAACCATCAAGAGGAGATCAAAGTCTCAAAATTGTATGTGTAAGAGGCTTCAAAAAGGATTTAGATGGGGCCAAAACATGCCAATATGTGGCCTCATCACACCCCCCAACTTAGCTTCTTGCTCGTCCCTGAGCAAGCTGGCTCATCTTGAGGGCACAATATTTTTGTAGTCATAGGGGTCTTGATTACCTACCTGGCCATATCCATAGAGACCTCCCCTTATCCCAAGTTCATGCCATAAGGCTATTTCTTTTTCTTTATCCAAAGGTACTATTTCCCTCCAATCTGGAATGGGATACCAGAAGATGGGAGGATGAAACCTCAATCCTATCCATCCTTCCTTTTTCATTCTTACCAGTTCTATGTAATCATGAACCCTTTTTAAGGCCTGCTTAAAATTTGTAGGTGAGTTTGGCTCTTTATTTCTCAATATAGTGGGCAACTCATCCCATCTTGATTTGTAGGATACATAAGTTGTTTTACCTTCTTTTTCCAGAATATCAAATATCGGTTCTGACAGCTATCTACCTTTTCCTAACCCATGTAGCCAATCTATCCTCTGATACAAACTCTACCCATTCTTCTACAATGTCCTCAGGGTAACCACTTTCTCCCCTTATCATTAAGGTGGACTATTTTTCCATTTCTAGATACTCATCTGCCTCTTCTTTTCTTCTCTTCTCATTTTTCAGGTAGGATGTGAAGGCATCTAGAAGTATGTCACCCAGGTACATGTTAGGATTCCACTTTACATTAGAAGGAACAACAAAGTTATGGATATAAAACTCACTCAGTTGTGCCTGAGTGTCAGGATCAGATTCTCTATATATGTTAAAGAATGTTTTGGGGTCATCCACAACATAGGGAAGGTTATTGTATACTTTCTCATATCTGAAATGCAACCATTTCTCCTGCAGATATAGAGCATATACTCATGGTGGAGGTCTGCATTCTAAAATCCTAGTAGAAAGATCATACATATTTTCTACTTTCATCTTGAGTCCCTCTATTTCTGCTTCCTATTTTTCCACCTTCTCCACCAATGTGTCATGTTTCTACCTTGCTTCAACATGCCCTTTAAATCTTTGTACTAGCCTTTGAAAAACATTATAATCTTCAAGAAAATTTTCTTCTAAGAATGTATATAGGTCATCCTTAGGGCCAACTGAATAGGTATTTTTCAGTGAGGTCAAAGTGTATTACCTCAGGCTCTGCTGCAGGCTGTTTTTGTGCTCTATATGGGACCATTTGGAGTAAGGACTCATCCTTTCCTCCCTTGTATTTACCTTCATATTTTGGTTCAGTTCAGGTTCTTCTATAGGTTCTTCTTCTTTTTCTTCTTCCATGGGAGTCTTTTCCAAAGCTTCTGCTGCTCCTATCAGGGCATCCAATCCTCTTGTTCCCTCCAGGTTTCTTATAATGCTTCTCAAAATGTTGATTTCCTTCACTGCTTGCTCCAGAGTTTGGAATTCAGGTTCTTGTTTCCCTTCACTTTTCTCCTCTTCAATTTCTGCCTACTGTGGTATCTCAGAGAGGTATTTGTTCTTGCTTCTCCTCTTCTTCTAAACTATCCATCTCTCTTACTATCTCAAAACCTTCTTTTGTGATAAAGACTTCTTCCTTCTTCTTCTTTTGAGGTGCTTCTTCACTGATTTCTATGGTCTCTGTTTGTGTTGTTCTTTTCCTCCTTATCCTATGAGATCTTCTTACAACTATTATTTTTCTTTTTTCTTTCTTGGGGGTAACTTCCTCTACTACCTTTTCTTTTCCTTTTTCCTTAGGTGTTGAGGTAGTCTCAGTTTCTTCAGGTGCCTCCTCTACTATAGGTGTAGGGGTTTTTTCCTTTTCCTACATGTTATGCTCCCTAGCAGGTGATGTTGCCTCTACACCTTTCATCTTCTTGGAGACAGAGCCCCTTGATTCTATAGACAGAGAGGCATGAGGGCTGCTTTTCTTACTCCCTACCTCTTCTGTGGTTTCCTTTTTTGAGGAAATGATGAGCCTCCTTCTTCTTCTTCCCATAGTAGTAGAGATCCTAGTATTTCTTGCTATGGGTATGCTAGACTCCTCTTCTCTCTCCCTAGGGACCCTTATGATATGCTTTCTTTTTTACCTCCTTTCTTGTTGTGGTTGTTTCTCAGGGGTTTCTTCTTTTTCCACTCTTTCTTCAATTTTTCTTGACTCTTCTCTTCTTCTACTTCGAGTGTGTGTGTTGTTGGTTTGGATTCCCTATTACCTGGTTTAAATCAATCCTAGGTTGGATGTTTTGGAGGCCTTGCTTGGTGATTAGCCAGATCAGATAGTGATGAGACAAGGCATTCTTCACCCCTTTCTGATATTCTTTTTCCATTTTCTTTAGGCTATTCAACAAGTGGTTTGGGACATTTATTACTATTCCATGCCTCAAGTGATTTAAGTATTTAAATTACATTGTATAGAGTAGGGAATACCTTCCTTCACATGTGAAGTACTTGATGATGAATGTAACAATTTCTCTCCAGCCTCAGGTAGGCTTCTTGTCTCAATACCCCCTTTTTCTGATTGTATTGCTCCCCTTGGAAGAATTGTTGTCTGATTTGTTGTGCATTGGGTTTCTCCTCCCAATTTTCTCCATTTTGAGGGAGTCCTGTCACTTTCCCAATCAAGTCTTCTATTACTAGAAATGATATGCCAACTACCATGGCTTGTTGTCCATCGAATGTTCTTGCAAATTGCTCTCTCTCTCTCATTTGAGTATTCGGTTAGCAGTTGGAAGTAATTTTTCCATCCAGCCCATTCAAATATATCCCAACAATGAGGGTTATTTCTCAAGGGTGTGACATCGGTGGGCTCTCTGCGAACAACTGTTCCTCCCATAGCTTCTTGCAGACAGACAAAGTTTTTTTTTCTTTCTCTTTTGCATTTGATTTTTTTTTTTTTGTTTTGCTTAATCACATCTCAGGGGCAATCTTTAATTGTCCCCTAGTAATCGAGGCATGTGTCATCATTCCCTAGGTCCTCATGTTGTGGCTAATTAAATCTTCCCGTAGTGAGATCCAATCTTGCTTTCCTCCCCGATAGATGTCACTCATCCCGAGTGAAAAAAATGTTTCACGCGTGCCATTTTTCCTTCAAATTATTGCTGAAGGGACTTATTAATGTCCCCTCATGATGGTGATTGAAAAAAAGTAAATGATTAAGGCGTATATTTAATTTTAACATGTCTTTTCAAGAAATAAATACTTACTACTTGTAGATATTACCTTTTTACCTTAGTGCCACCTATTTTTCCTTCACGTGACACCTTTTTATGGGAATATGCTTTGTCCAAGGGTTTGGCATGTAACACTTTTTCCAATGAGTAATTTGATTGCAAGGATCATCTTGAAAAATGATTGCTCTTCTGGAATTTGTTTATGTAATTTTTATGCTTAGGTAGATCGGACATGAGGTTCCTCTTGGACTCGGCTGGAGGTCCTTGTTTCTATTTGTGCATCTGCAACATGTGAAAACCTTGCAAAAATGATACCTCCTTGCATGATGCTTGTGATTTTTAGAAACTTACATTCCTTCTTCTTTTTGTATGATGCCTGCAAGTTCTAGAGTGGATTTGTGCATCTCTTTTCTTGACTACCCATAGCACTACTTTGCTACAACACTCTGAAATTGTGCCCATAGTGACCATGAGGTGGCCCATAGCACTAACAGTAGCCTTTGATTTAACCAAGGGGTTTCCCAGAAAGCAAGGAATGTTTAGAGAAGGGAAAGAGTACCTGCAACATGAATTCTACTTTGTGCAATTGTTTGTGATTCAGATTTTTCCTTACCTCCTTTTGAATATGCCTATGGCTGTCCAAAAATCTACCCGTAGCACTTTTTAAAGTGCCCGTAAAACTTTTGAGGAGCCCGCAAAAATTATAAGAACTTTGAGGAGCCCACAAAACGAAGGTAAACAACTTGAAGGTTTCCCATGAAATCAATGAGAAGGTTTCCCGAAGAAAACTCGAAGGTTTCCCAAGAAACGAAGTAGCCCAAAAAAACAAAGTGGCAAAAGCAATGTGTTAAGTAGGTTTGGCTGAGGTGTTTTTCTTTCCATCCTTCTTGAAAAATACACATTTTTTTTCTTCTTTTTTTTTTTTTTTTTTTTTTTTCCCCTGAATGGCCAAAGTGAGTTGGTTTTCCATTCAGCCCTTTTTCATAGTTCTGAGCAGCCAACAAGCTGGTTTTCTACCCAGAATCTACCAACAATGCCCAAAAAGGGTTTTCATTGTTGGTTTTTTTTTTTTTTTTTTTTCTTTTTTTTTTGATCCTACTACTACCTGTAGTAGAATGTTTATTATGGCCCTATTAAGGTCCATATACAACATTTCAATCTTCTTCCCATGGGAGGTAGAGATCATCCTCCCTTCCTTCCTCATCAATCTCCTTTTCCTTTGAACTTGGTGGGTCAATATGAGGGTTTGTCTACATGGATTGCTGCACTTGCTGTGAAAATTGCTCCTTTGATAAGGGTTTCTTGTATACTTTGAGTCTGTGACCATTAACCAGGAGTTTGAATCTTACTGATCAATTGTTCATAGTTGGACTACACCATTGTCATAGACATGTTTGATCTCATATGGCCCAAGCCATCTTGTTTGCAATTTTCCTTTGTGGTCTTTGTATTTTGAATCAAACAGTAGGGCCCAATCTCCATGTGTGAACTACCTAGGCTTGATGTATCTGTCATGCCATCCTATTCATTGCTGTTGTATCAATTATGTGTTCTGAAGTGCTTGTTGTCTATACTCATCCAAAGCATTGTTGCATCAATATTTGCTTGTGTGCTTTGAAATATCAATTCCCAACTCTACTGTAGTCCTCAGAGTTTTGTGTTCAAATTCTATTGGCAAGCATTGGTTTCTTCCCATATACTAACTCATATGGTGTGAAGCCAGTAGTTGTTTTCCATGTGATTCTTGTATGCCCATACAACCTCGTGGAGTCTGACTCCCAATCCTTTCTTGATAGATTGACTATTTTGGTCAGGATATTTTCTAATTCTCTATTCGTGACTTCAACCTAGCCATTGGACTGTGGATGGTATGGTGTGGACTTCTTGTGTCTTATCATATATTCTTCCACTAGGTCAACAATGAGATCAACAGTAAACTATGGCCCTTGATCTATAACTATTTCCCTTGGTACACCATATCTTGTGAATATCTCTTCATATAAGAAGGCTTGCTACTTTCTCATCTCGAGCATGTGTCAGTGCTTTTACTTCAGCCCATTTGGTGACATAATCTATACATACAAGGATGTACTCTTTGTTGTTTGATTTGGGGTCTATGGGCCCAACAAAGTCCAACCCCCATTTGTCAAAAGGTTCCAATTGCAGATGAGGCTGTAATGGCATCTCATCTGACCTTGTAGGCCTCCCCATATGTTGGCATTTATCACAATGGGTTGTATATCTGTTTGCATCCTTATGCAACATAGGCCAGTAGTATCCTGCAGTAGTCGATTTTGACTGTTGTTCTTTTGGCTGCAAAGTGTCCTCCACATGGCTCATCATGGCATGCTTTGAGAATGTCAACTACTTCATCTTCTCGTAGACATCTTCATATTACACAATCAGTTCTAGTATAGAAGAGAAAACTAGAAATCCAAGAGTACTTACCACTTTTCCATATCAAGGCACACTTCTCTTTTGAGGAAAAGTGATGTGGCAGTTGTCCAGAAATGAGGTAGTTTGCTATATCAACAAACCAGGGTGTAGAGATAGCGAGGGCGAAGAGGTGCTCATCAGGAAATGAGTCATCCACTATGCCATCCTCTTGATTGCTTTGTAATCTTGAAAGGAAGTCAGCTACAACATTGTCCTTCCCTAGTTTATCTAGTATGGTAATGTCAAATTCTTGCAACAAGAGAAGCCATCTTACCACTCTTCCGATACCGATGGTTTATTCATGAGGTACCTGATGGCAGCATGATCTGTGTGTATGAAATTTTGATAGCCTGTGATGTAATGTTTGAACTTGTTGATTGCATATACAACTACCAAGAATTCTTTCTCCATCACCATGTAGTTCAGCTCTGCTTGCTTGCATATTTTTTCTTACAAAGTAAATAACATAGCTGAGATGGCCTTCTTTCTGTCCTAGTACTACACCTAGGGTAGTATCAGAGGCATCTATATGTATGTGAAAAGGAAATGCCCAGTCTGGTCCACGTAATATGGGGGTTGATATGAGCAACTGCTTCAGTAGATTGAATGCTTCATTACAGGTGGGAGTCCATACAAACTCAACATCTTTGTTTAGCAAGGTGAACAATGGGGCTGCCATTTTTCTGAAATTGTTGATGAACCTCCGATAGTAACCAACATGACCCAAGAAGTTGCGTACATCTTTTTGTTTTTGTGGTACCGGCAGGTCCTTGATGATAGCAATCTTGGTCAGGGTCCACTCTAATCCCCTTTTCAGAGACATGGTGTCCTAGCACTATCCCTTCCTCCATGAGCATGAAACATTTCTTATGACTTAGGGATAGATGATTTTCTTGACAACGTATTAATACTTTTTCCAAGTTATTCAGACATACCTCAAATGTGTCTCCGTAGATGGTGAAGTCATCCATATATATCTCTACACAGTCATGTGAGAGATCTGAAAATATGCTAAGGACTACCCACTGAAATGTGGCAGGTGCATTGCATAATCCAAATGGTAGGACAACATATGTGAATGTTCCCCATGGGCATGTGAACGTGGTCTTTTCTTGATCCTCAGAGCAATGCGGATCTGATTGTATCCACTGAAACCATCTAAGAATGCAAAGTATTTCTTCCCCAAAGTGTATCTAGCACTTGATCAATAAATGGCAGCGGGAAATGGTCCTTCCTTGTAGCTACATTCAATTCTCTGTAGTCTATACATATACACCACTCACCTCCTTTCTTGGGTACAATGACTAATGGAGAAACCCAATGGCTGTCAGAGATTGGATAAATGAATCCTACATCTAAGAGTTTCTATATTTCAGCCTTGACTATTTCTTTCACTATTGGGTTCATCCACCTTTGTGGTTGGTGTATGGGTTTGCATTCCTCTTTGATGTAAATGTGGTGTGTACACTTTTCTGGGCTGATGCCTTGCATGTCTTCATAGTCCCATGCAAAGGCTCCTTTGTTTGCATGTAATATGGCTGTCAATTTTCTTTCTTCTTCCACACTTAATTTGTTATTTATGTGGAGTGTCTTGCCTGGCATTATTTCTATGGATTTTGTGGCTTCTGTCATTTTCTCTATGTTGTTGATTGATCATATGTGGCTGCAAATGTATGTGGCAACAGCTGATGGAAGATCCTTTGATCACTTTCAATTGGTTCTTCTTTTGACCATAGATTAGAAAAGGACAATGAATACAAGGCAATTCTTCAGGAGTGGATTGTTCTACCTGATAGTTGTTTTGTAGTATGTTGGAGATGATGGTATCCTCTTCTAGATCTACCAATGTGCATGCATGATCTATTGTTAAAGCAGGGTAGAGGGGTACCTCTTCTTCTTCTTCAATCCAGACAGTTGGTCCTTGTCTTGTGATACCTATGTGCCGGTGGGTACAAAACCAGTTGCTTGGTGATGTTCCCATTTGAAATCTGCATGTTTCTAGATCTACAACTGATTAATGCATCTGCAGTGGCCAACCATGGCCTTCCCAAGATCAGAGGATATCCTCCAAGTTTTGTTTTTGGCTGCAATACAATAAAATCTAGGGTACTCCCATGAATCTACTGATATGACCAGATCTTCTATGATTCCTTCTAGTCATACTGGATCTGTCTACCATTTGCAGCATTGTAGATGTGGGATGAATATGTTGTAGGTCTAATTTATGCATTGTTTCCATTGTTATGACATTGATGGCAGCTCCCAGATCGATCAAGGTATTATGGACTTGTTGTCCATTGATCTGAATAGTGACAACTGACAACTTGGGTCTACATATTTCTATGGTAGCATTCTTCCCAACATGATTTCCACCAATTGTCCAATGACATGGACTATATTAGGATCCTTCTTCTTCCTTCCAGGTTTCTGAAGGCACAAATCTCTAACTACCTTGGAATAAATGGGGACATCTTTAATGGCCTAAAACAAAGGGATCTTTACACAAACATTCTTTAGCTAGCCCTAGGATATCAAACTCAGGTTCAACAGGAGTGCATTGAAGGTTCAGACATTCTGGGAAGGGTGGTGATATTGTTTTTGCATTCTCTTTATTGGCTGGTTCAGGATCCTCCTGTGGTTGTGGTGTAGACTGTGGAATGGATATTGTGGGGTTTTTCATTATGGGTGGACTTGGAGGTGGTAGAGTTCTTCCTAAACGTAGGTGGACTTCATTGATGTCCACTGTATAAGTGGGGTACTATGTTATTTCAGCAGTACATGTTGGTTGAGCCAACTTATTAGTAGGATTTGGCACAGGTTGAGCAGGTATTTGAGCCGGTCTTGTTGGTTGTGTGTTTGACATTATTGCAGGATGTTGTGGTTGTTGTGGGAACCCACCTTGCTGATTTCCCCAAGGTTTCTTCCCTCTCCATGGTTGCTGCCATGGGTTTGCAAGATTTTGTGGACCTTGGGTTGGCTGGTTTTTGCCATTGATTGTGTGGGGGCTGCCATGGTTGATTTTTCCAGGGTGGAGTAGGATACTACGCTACCATTGATTGGGATTATATGGTTGTTGCATAGGCCAATGTGGGTTGGGAGGGGCTAGGGGCATCCAGGATTACTCCAATTGGGCATGTTATTTGCATTTTGATTGAAAAATGATGATTGTGAAAATGGTGAATTCGATCCCATACCTGATAGTTTGTCCTTGGCTGCCAAGGTTTCCTTTGTGCCACGTAGAACACTTGGTCTTCATCTCCTCCTATGGCATGCAATGCTACAAAATTTGGTTCTTCAGATGTAATGCTTGCTACCTTCATCTTTATAACTTGACACTTGCAATCAGCTTGCTTCTTCTGACAATCTGGGTAGACCGTACCCGTAAGGGCTTGGTCCATTGCTTGTTGTTTTATCTGTGTGTGTAGTATCCAAGTTATGTGTGGCCATGTGGCTGATTATATCCATCTTCATGTCCCATAGCAGATTACTTACATCAGCTTTAGAGATCCCATTGGCTGATGCTGGCAGCATTTTGTTATTCCAAAGTTTACCCAACGTTGATCTCGAATAATTCTTCCCCAGTTGTTGCATCTCCTCGAAGGTTAGCTGAGATGCATCTCCTCCACTCATGAGGTCTAAGGCTTCCAAGCAGTCATCTCAGATTCCTTTCAGAAATACTAGCTTGAGCATGTCTGGGCTGAGATTAGTTTTTTTATGCTTCTGCAGAGTGAAGGTGAACCTCTCTGTGTAGTCTTCCAAAGATTCATCCTCATCTTGAGTCATGTGGAATATGTCATTTCTTCTAAAGTTTCTACCTTTTCCATATTCCTGATATTTGGTCAAAAAATTTTTTCTTCATCTCATCCCAACTACTAACTGTGTTCCCCTAGTCCCATGAACCATCTTAGTGTTGCATCCTTCAGGGTGGCTGGAAAGAGCTTGAGCTTTTGTTCATCCATTCGGTAGTCGTAGCTTTGGCATAACACATCATACTCAAATAGGAATGTATCTGGATCCTCATTGAACATCCCCCTGAAGTGTGGGAGGGATGAGGGTGGAATATTCTTCATAGGAGTATCTTCTGTGGTTTCTACAATTGGGAATTCAAAAGTGGAGGCAACATGTCCTCTACCTTCAACTTCATTTCCTTGATGCTCGATCCATGGCGTATTTCCTTGTTATACGGATCCCAAGAGATTTCAGAATAATGTCCTCAAATTCCCGATCAACCTCCCCCTCGGTATGATAATGTACAGATACTTGAGGTGTTGTACGGTGGGTGGTAGTAGTTGTAATAAAACTTGCTGAATTGAGTAGGTATTCTTGGTGTTCTTTCTCCTCGTGGAGTATGGGATTCATTCAAATCCTCCTCTTGTCTTTCTTTCACTAGCACAACCAAGGTCTTCTCTACTTCTTGTTCTTCTTCTTGAATACGTTGCAGCTCCTCTGCCACTCTTCTTCTTTGTGTGGAAGTATACTCCTTGTCTTGGGAGATAAGTAGCTCCTCTCTGCAGTAGTTTGTTTTTTCTTTGGCAAAAATCTTCCGAACGAGTCTCGTTCTCTATGCATAAATTTTCCAGCTCTCTCTCTTTGCTTTTTCCTATATTTTCCTTTTTCTTTTTTTTTTTTTTTTTTTTTTTTTTATATATATAGGGGGGTTGGTTCTTAATGCTATTTGTAGAAAATTGAGCAATGCGTAATGAAAATTTATCCTAGAAAGTGGGATTTAGCTCCTAGAAAGCTTTTGAAATAACAGGAAGGAAAGTTGATCTAAAAAGTAGGATGACTATTCTAGAAAGCATGAATGGTTATTCTAGAAAGTGGGAAATGAAAGCATGAATTGACTGAAAGTGGGAAATTGAATCACTTCTATGGTACTTGTCTGACACCTTCCCCGGCAACGGCGCCAAAATGATGTGCAAAATAATCAACCAATGATATTAGGTCTCATACTCTATTGTTCATTAAATGTCAACCTGGGGGTGTAAGCTTTTCAAAGGGCCTACAAAATATATGCTACAATACTTTGGAGTGAGGTCTTTGTAGGCTAGAAATTCATCAAAGAGTATAAAGTAATGCTTGTGCAAATTGGAAAGTAAACTATGGATGTTGCTTGATCTGCAGATCTAAAACTCAACACACTATGCACTCATTAGCTTTTAGAAATGAAATGAATAACTGATAATCAATCCACACAACATAAATAGGAAATGGAGGAATAGGATCTTCCCTGCAATTCCTTCCGAGGGGGCCCTTCCTCATGTAGAAGTGAGTTCCGATCCTACCCTAGAAACTCACAGAACTGCTCAAGAAGATAAACGATTCATCTATTAAGTCAGTAGCAATTAAAGATTGCTACAACAAAGAGATTACAATGAACTTAAGAGCACAAACTCACATTAATATATTATGTCTTCACACATTCACAATTCTTTTTCTCTCTCATACAACTATCACTTCATTCCTTAATCTATTATCTATCCATTATTATTACATTATATATATATATATATATATATATATAGATCACTAACTTATTCTATTCTAGGAATATGATCAAAAACCACTCAAATAGATTATAGTTGTTCTGTTTCATATTTGTTGAGTGGAGACAACTAATTCCTGTCTTATTTACATGATAAGAACTAATTACAAAACTACTTAACAAAGTAACCATAACATTACATATGATGCATTAGGATAGCTGGTACTTTTTGTCTTATACTTCGGTGTGAGCTGGATAAGTTCTCTTTGGCTATGGGCAGCTGGAGGTGCATACTACTTTGTTGTTGTAGGTAGTTCTTGGAAGATGCTACGGCAGGTCTGGAGCTTGCTATGGGTAAGATAAATCACCCAAAGACTTCTCAGACTTGTCCAAACAATGTTGCCACTTGGTTAACTCATTTTCCAGCTTCATATGCTCAGCTCCATATACTTCATGATGCCTCATTGTTGTTGGATGTCATGATTCTCTCTTATCATTTCCCAACCAAAGGGCTGGGCTGCTGTAGCAACCAGTGGCTAGCTGTAGGAGCACAACCAGAGTGCTACGGGCTAGGGCCTACTACTTCAAAAGCTTATGGCATCTTGTAATTTGTTCATGGAGACATCAGAAACATCAGTTTGCACAAAAGACAAGATTCACCAAAGTAAATAAGTATATTAGATCTTAATGAACATACAAAACTAAATATATGCAAAATCATAACTTTATCAAAGTATACATTATGTTCTTGCAATGGATAACGCTTAAATTTGAAAACAGAAGTTTACCTTCAGAAATGATTTAAGAAAGAAATTGTTAGCAGACTTCACACCACATTTTCTAGACAATTCCGTATTTCAAAGATGTTTACTAATATAAGACAACAATATTTCTGAAGGGGATGAAAAGGACGTTATTGATTTTGTGACACATTGCTTAGAATGTCAACGTGTTATAGGCGAACATATGCACCTAAATGGTTTATTAATATTCTAGAAGCATACCGCAAAGACAAATGGCAAGTAATAAGCATGGATTTTGTACAAGGGTTGCCTATGTCAAGAAATAAACATGATGTTATTTTGGTGGTTTTTGATAAACTAACAAAAGTAACACATTTTATTGTTGGTAATCAAGGATGATTCTCTTGTTTTGGCAAAGAGATTTGTACATGAAATTTTTAGATTACATGGAGTACCCGAATTAATCATATCCGATAGAGATCCTAAAATGACTTCAAGGTTTTGAAAAAAACTTAATGCATATCTAGGAACTAATCTGAATTTCAGTTTTTGTATCATCCGAAACGGATGGACAGACTTTGAAAGAGTTAATCAATTTTTAGAGGATATGTTACGAATGTATTGTATGGATCCATAGTATAAGTGGGAAGAGTACCTTCCACTAGTTGAATTTGCTTACAATAACACATATCATGCCTCTCTTAAGATGGCACCTTTGAAGCACTATATGGAAGAAAATGCAGAACCCCCATTAGTTGGGACAACATTGAAGATAGAGAGAGGTAATTGGACCCGAAATCCTTACAGAAATGGAATAGCAAGTTAAAATGATTCATGAACGCTGAAAGAAGCAACAGATAGGCAAAAGAGTTATGTTGATTTAAAGCGGGTCGATAGGAAATTTGAACTTGGTGAGAAGGTCTTTCTTTAGTTTAAACCAAAAAAACTCTATAACTTTTAGCAAGGTCACAAGTTATCACCTCATTACGTGGGACCTTTTTTGAAATAGTTGAAGTAATCAACATTATAGCTTACTGCTTAGCATTACCTCCCGCTTTGTCATGAATGCATGATGTTTTCCATATTTCTTTTCTTAAGATATACATTTCATTTATCACATGTGTTAAATTTGAATTCCTTCTAGGTCCAAGACCCAAGAATAATCATGGTTAAACCCATACGAGTGCCGGAAACTCACTACTTGCATTTAAGAAATCATGAAATAAGTCAATGTAAGGTCCAGTGGGGACCAGTTTAACAAAGAAATTACAACCTAGGAAAATCTAAATATATGAAAACTACTTTTCCTTATTTATTTGAACATAATTGACTCGATGACTAATAAAAAATTGTGATTTTATCTTTATATGACAATAAGTCTCACGCTAGCTTTGGGCAAATAACTATTTATTTAAAATAAACAACTATGTGAATGTTACTTTCTCGAACTTTAAAATTCTAATATTATTAATAACATATGATACAAAAGTGAATAAATTGATTTTCCTTAATGCAAAGGTCAAAATAAGATAAAAATTGGAAACGATGATTCTTTTTTTGTAGGAAAGTATGTAACACCTTTCGGCAAATCATATGTTATTTCTCTTTGTATCGCGTAAGCATTGTATGTGATTTTCTTGAATGAGGTGTGTTCCTTCATTTTTGAAGATCATGCTTGTTATGGATTAATCATTTCTACTCTTGATTCATTAGACTGAAATGATATGGCTTGGAAAAATCCATTTTCACTTCGATGGTGAGTTACAATCTAGTTTTGAGGGTTGCAAACATATCTCTTTACCGACTCATCCTTGATCAATTCTAGTGATCCAAGGATTGTTTTAAATCTCCTTATTAGTTTGAATGGTAAACTCGACATTCATAGGTTGAGAAACATAGTGGAATGAACTTTTTGTATGTTTACAAATTCTTTTTGTCGTGTAACATCGTGCTCGCATTTGGTCAGTATGTTTTGTTCTCGGATCTTTGGGATTGACCTCTCGAGGAAATTTAATGGCATAAGCGAACAAAGCCTGATTCACAACTATGAAGGAATCTAAATCCTAAACATATGTGATTATCCTAACAATATTCTAAACCAATGTAAATGCACCTAATTCCTAGCTATGTCTACTTATTCTAGGTGACAATCTAACCTAAGCTTCATATTCTATGTGGGGATGGGGAAAAACCTAAGGTGATGTTAAGTATACTCTTAACCTATTACCTACTACTAATTGGTTTGAATTATACCCTATCTTAAATTGGAAAATTACCTATGGAAATGTTTTAAACCTAAGGTAATTACTCTTTAGACTAACCTAAGTTATGGAAATTTATCCTAAGCTAATGAAAGGGACCTAGGGTCGCATGGCATGTTGGCGATGGTTCCAAAGGCATTTATTTGATTTTATTTGCTTGAATAAATGGGAAGTACTACTAGTTTTGGTAAAGGCATGTAAACTTGGTGAAATCTTACGTGGAATCATAGTTAAACTTAGAAATGCATGCAAAGGTTGAAATAGCATTCGCCAATTTTAGGAGGTAGTGGCAACTTAGAGATAGGAGGGAGATTAGGAGTAATGACATTAATGAACCTTTAATTTTGTGAGAAATCCTTCTTAAACAATGAGGGAGGATTTGTTGGAGGTTTTTGGTCTTGCATGCCTTGTGATTCTCGCCCGCATGGATCTATCTCGGTTCTTCGAACTAGCAGCTTTGACTTTCACTTTGTGGCTATTTTTAGCTTCTCTAGTCTATTTTCGATCCAAGGAAAGTATATGAGGCATCGAGAAAGAGATGTTTCATTTTGACCTTTCTTGGAGGAGAACAAGAGTTGGAAGCTCAGCCTAGAAGTCTCCTTCGAATCGCGTAAGCACTATCGTGCATGATAGGCTCCACCCATTAAGATTTCTTGCTTTCTTCTAAATGTTTCATTAAAATAGTTCTTCTCTCGTGAGATAAATGGTCGTGCATGTTTTGTTTGGCTATTTATTTTCTTGGTTGAAAGAATCTCTGTGATTTTTGGATATGAATCCATTGCATGATAATGTTAGTCTTTGGATGTTTCTCTCTGCGCAAGTTCAATGGTGATATGCATGTGGAACTTTCGAGGTTTGTTTGTTCCAACTCGTATTCGAGGCTTGTGCTTGTTCTCGAACTCGTATTCGAGGCTTCAGGCTTGTTCTAAACTCGTATTTGAGGATTTGTGTTGTTTTGATCTCATATTTGAGCCTTGGTTGTTTAGAACTCATATTCGGAACTGTCTTCTTGAAAAGAGCTTGATTAAATGGCTTTGATTTGAGTCTCTTTTGGAATCTTCTCCTGGACGCATCTTGAGTTTGGAAGGGTTGTAGAACTTATGTCCCGATCTATACCATTTACTTTGAGCATGTAATGGCAAGTAAACATTGAGGATATTCTGCTCTCCTTTGGACCTTTTATGGAACTGTATCTTGTTGTGGGGATATGGAACCTCTAGTTCGATATTGTACTGTTACTTACCCTTCGGTATGAATTCGAGCTCGTTTGAAACATTCGATAATGGGTTCTCGAAGTATACGGAAATGTTGTGTTCATACTTCTTCTTGTGTTGGTTGATTGGAACAATTACCTTCTCTGTCTCGCAATCTTTATGTGCTAGATGGAGCTATGAATCTTATTTTGTTTTGATTTTTGTTTTAGTCAAGTTTGAGGGTAATGTTGAAACTTTGCTTGACTTAAATGTGTGTTGGGTTTTTCGTACTCTCATCGATCCTTTTAATTGATTTTTGGTTTTTTTAAAGAGAAAAGAGTTGAATACTCTTGTAAACTTAATCTTGTTTGGGATTATTTCATGCCTCTAGTTTGGGATTGTTGTGTATAATTTTTCTTCATTATGAACACGAACTATATGTTTCTTTTGTATGGAGTTATGTAAGTCCTTGTAGTTGGGATTTCGCTTACTATTCAATGGCGTGAGGATTGTAGAAACTTTTGTTTAATCAATGACGAATAGATGAATAAGGATTTGGCATTATTGCCCTAGATTAATTTTTGTATATGAACCGGTAGTTCCAATAAGGTTTGAATTCATAAGGTAAACTAGAAGTATTGCTTTCTATAAACTCTGTGTGTTTGGTTTTGTATTCTCTTTGGGAACTAGCGAAAGAACTTCGAGTTTGAAAGGGAATTTGGAATTCAATTGATAATAATAAGGTGAATGAATTCTTGATCGGATCTTTCCTATTGAGTTTCTTTAACTCATGGAAAGTTAAGTTCTATCATTTCGAACGCCTCAGTAGATTGACTCTCTTCCATGTTGTAGAGTGATTAATATCCTAGGCCTGTTTGACTTCTTGAGTCTAGTTTTTCTGTTCTTTCTATCTTGTATGAAATAGTGTGAACTCACTCTTCTTAAACGGAAACTTCCTTGTGGATTGTTTAGTTTATTGTGTTCTTCTAGTCGATCAGGAAAGTTCATGGAAACATTTGTATGTTTAGGAAACTTTGGGACTGTCATTCTTAGTACTAGAAAAACCCAATCGTCCCCGTTTGATCTTTCTTGATCTCAACTATTTTGTATTAAGTCAATTGTTGTATTGATGTGGAAAGTGAACATCTGAGTTTATCCTATAGGAGGGAAAACGTAATCATGTTTAGACCGACTTCTTTGTTTGATTGAGTCATGCTCCATTTGGATATTTCTATTGGAAGGACTCCTCCTTTTTTTCCACTCTATCACTTTATAAATTTTCCCTAGATGGACATGAGAAGAGATTATCCTTGTGTAAATATTGCTTTTATTTTGGAACGTATGGTTTCGCATCTTTGAATGATATCTTCTATAATGTAGAATTTATTTAAGGCTTGCAAGTAGACTATTTTGATTCTCTCCCTTCTCGTAATTGATTTGGGATTCTTTTATTAGATGTTGTCTCTTAAATGGTGAATCATTTTAATGATTTCCTTGATTGATGCAATTATGTAGGTAATTAGTTATGTACTTTTGAATTGGTTTTCTATCTTTCGATGAATAGTGAATCCCTGGATAGTATGTATTGATTCTTTTCTTATTTATTTAATTTGTAGGATGAATCATCCTAAATATGTACTATATATAAAGTAACTCTTTTTGTTACATAGTAAAGTTAAACTGTATTTCAATTCGTAAAGAATTATGAAATAATTAGTCGACAAGATTTGTTGTTTGTTTTAAATAAGTAATTGATCGGGTCAATTTTATATGATATAATGCAAAGGGTTGTTGATTATATTATGCTCTTTTCCTAAAAGTGAATTTAGAATCATTATTTGTACTTCTTTTCTGGTTTTTATTACTTATGCTTATTTGTATGATATTTTAATTGTTTCATTAAAGCGTAGCAGTTGTTTTAATGGAACAATTAGTGGAATGCACTTCATTTTAATGCTTAGTGTTTATTATGCTCATTTCAATGAACCGACTTGTACTAACAATTTTTGCAGATGGACTTCGTAAGTGATAAAAGAAGGTAAAAACTTTTATGATGTATTGTCTTATTTAAGTTTGGATCTTTTGTAAAGAATTTCGATTCATTCTTGAGTTGTATTGAAGCAAAAGTTATGTTCTTTTATGATCTTAATGTTGATCGACATGCGTATGCCTAAAATGCATAGACTTGTAAAGTGTATATTTTATCATGATGAATTGAAAGGTTTAGAGACTCGACTCCAAATTGTGGTGTAAATTCTCTCAGTACTTTGTATGAAGGAATTAGTAATGAAATCTTGTCGATATCCTTTATATCTGTTTGTATACTATTATTTTTATCAATTGATAAGTTGGATTAATGGGATAGTATAATATCCCTTATTAAAGTGAAACTTGTTAAGTTGCAAAAGTAGTCATTCTCTATCTAAACAACTATAGTTTAATAATGAAATATGTATGGGACATACAATTAAACTATATGAGTGATTAATGATAAAAATGTTATGTTAACCCTAACATCTAAACGCCTGAGGAAGACTCTTCCTCTCTCAAAAGAATGAAAAATAATAGGAATGGTGGTTATGATCTTTAATCTTTGTACTCAGTAAATATAAAGTAAACACTAGCTTCTCGAACCTAGGTGGATGATACTTCGAAAGAGGGATTCATGAGAACCAATGTTGAAAATCGATGCAACACAACGAAGTTGCACTCCGATGGTGATGTCAAGACAACACAATACACAAGATTCAAAAAATGGAAAGAAGATTGCAACTAAGAAGAATGGGTTTGCTCATACTCATAGATCGAAAAATGGAAGTACAAATAGGGGTGCCGTGTAATCCACATGCCTAAACATGGAAAGAACTCAATGATGCCACCGACGCATATGACGTTGATCGACACATATGACGCCACTAGAAGAGGAGTTAAAATTCCAAATAAGAAATGTAACTCCTATGACGCATTGACGCAAATGACAATGCCAGATTCTATGATAGAATCTGAAACTTGTCATTTGACTTCCTAAGACCTATGACTCTCACAAGGTGAGATGACTCACCTAGGTGATGTGGATATTGACTAGACAGTCCTCACACACCAACACCCCCCCTTCATCGAAGCCGAGGAAGAGGTCAAGGTAAGCCAGAACAGAAAAAGAAGAATCCCTAGACAACTAAGAAAGATGTGTCAATGGGCCCCGGCAACTAAAGGCCTGATAAGGTGCCCATGTACAAACAACATCTTTCTAGAAAGAAGAAGAGGAGAAGGAGGAGGACTATATAGCCCGAAGAAGATGGGCAGCTGCAGCAGACCTCACCCCAAGAAGAGACCACAAGTGAAGAAACTTCACCTCAGTGAAGGGCTTGGTGAAAATGTCTAGCAACTTGATCAGCAGTCTAAACATACTATATGTTGATGATGTTTTCATGTATCAGCTCCTGTATGAAGTGCATATGAATCTCAATGTGCTTCATCTGTTGATGTTGAACAGGATTTCTACAAATTGAGATAGTGTTCATGTTGTCACACAAGAGATAATGGTAGGCCGCCAAAGTGGATGCCAAACTCGTCATAATACCCTAAACCAAATAGCTTGTATGGGCAATGTTAATCGCTCATTTGTATTCTATTCACGATGATATGGAAATGGCGTTCTGCTTTCTTCGACCAACCGACAGACCTAAACCAAGAGTGAAACTATAGCTTGAGGTATAATTTTGATGATCTAGATCACCGGCCCAATCTGAGTCTGTAAATCCAACCAAGTCAATCTTATTCCCTCCTAAGTAATGAATACCATTTGTGTGAGTGCCACAAACATAGTGAAGGATCCTCTTTGCTGCTTTTAAATGCAGCTCATGAGGCTCCTACATAAATATGGACATGATCTCGATGGCATACGATAGATCCGGCCGAGTGTGATTAAGGTAGATCTGCTTCCCACCAACTTTCGATAAAGGGTACCATCAACCAAGGGGGAAGAGCAATAAAAACCAACTTAATCCCGAAAGAAAAGGAGTAGGTGAGGACTTGCAAATGAACATGTGAAACCGAGAAAGCAATAAAGAGAGTACTTAGGCTACGAGATCATAATTCCCACTGAGTCGATTGTGAAATCTGGATCCCAAGAAAGTAATGAAGAAATCCTAAGTCATACATGGAGAACTTGTTGGCCAAGGAGATCTTCACAGAATCAATGATAGAGGAAGAGCTACCTGTGATCAACAAGTCATCAACATAGAGAAAAGAATAAGCATGGATTCATCCTGCATAGAATATACACATTTGGGTCAGAGTGACACCGAGTGAACCTTGATGCAAGTAAAAAGGAGTCCATCTTGGCATACCAAGCCCGAGGGGCTTGTTTAAGGCCGTAGAGAGACTTATTTAATTTACAAACGAGGGATGGATCATGGACATAACCCGGAGGTTGTTCCATATAGATATCCTCCTCTAGGTCCCCATGAAGGAAGGCACTCTTAACGTCCATCTGGTGGACTTCCCATCTGTTAGCGGCAAGCGATGGCAAGGGTCAGTCGAATGGAAGTCATCTTTGCAACCGGAGAAAAGGTTTCGAGTAATCAACCCCAGCTACCTGGGAGAAACCCTTAGCTACAAGTCACACTTTATACTTCTCAACTTCTCCATCAGCTCCATACTTTGTTTGATATACCCACCTACACCAAACAATTTTTCTTCCTTTCAGAAGAAGGGTAAGATCCCAAGTGTCATTCTTTATGAGTGAGGAATACTCCTCATCCATGGTAGAATCCCACTCAGGAATCCCAGAAGCTTCCTGGAAAGATGGTGGATCAGAAGCAAAGGCAAAGAAGGAGTGAGGTCCAATGAAGTTTGAGTGAGTACGTCTCTCATCCAAAGGATCTCCAACTAAACTCCAAGACTATAAAGTTTTCCCGCCCAAAGAGGTCCCGACAGCTCAGTGCTCCAGTCGGAAGATTCTTCACTTGAGTGAGAAGGGACATAGTCCTCATCATCACTACTCATCATAATCAAAGACTCGAAGTTTGAGGATCGAGAGGAGCAGGAGAGAGGTGGAACTCGCTCAACAACATCATCATCTCAAGAGTCGAATCTAGATCTGGTGGGCAAAGGACCTCAAGGAAGTTGAAGTCAAGGATGACTCATCAAACTTCACACTCCTCTTAATATAAATCTCATGGGTGGTAGGGTTTAACAATCGATATCCCTTCATACCATCGGATATCCGAAAAAGATACAAGGTTTGGATTGTGGATCCAATGCCTTGCATTTCTTTGGGAATTCGAGCCATATCCTTGGATCCAAGACTCAAAAGTGCTCGACATCAAGCTTGTGTCCAAACCAGGGCTTCAAAGGGTGTCATTCCTCTTACTACCTTGTGTGGACATGATTCAATATAACAAGCACAATTCACTACTTCAGCCCAATACTGTGGAGGAAGAGATTTCGAGTGAACCATACAAGTAGCCATCTCCTTTAAAGTTTGGTTCTTTCTTTCAGTAACTCCATTTTGGGAAGGGCTATAAGCAATGTACGCTGCAAGCAATCCTCGTAAGTGTAGAAATCCTCAAACTTGTTGCTCACATACTCACCTCCATTGTCGGTTCGAAGAACCTTGATAGACCATTCCGCTTGTTTCTCAGCAAGAGCCTTAAAGTTTTGAAAATTCTCAAAACTTCAGACTTAAGCTTAAGAAAATATACCCAAGTATAACGCGAAAAGTCATCAATGAAGGTTAGTATATATAGAGCTCTAGTAAAAGAAGGAGACAGAAAAGGGCCATAAACGTCACTATGAACAAGATCCAAGGGACGAGTAGCTCTCTAGGATTTTCCCTTGTCAAAGCTTTTTTCAGTGCTTTCTAAGGGTACAACCCTCACAAAGACCCTTAGAAAACTTAACTCAAGGTAACCCATTGACCATTTTGTTTTGGCTCAATTGTTCAAGGTAATGATAATTTAGATGCCCAAAATGCTCATGTCATAACTTTCTAACCTCATTTGCATGAGTGAGCAAGGCATTGGGCATCGAATCAGAAGAGAAGTGGGAAAAGGTATACAACCATGAGTGGTGATCTACCTTTCCCCTCACCACACAAAGGCAAGTCTTCAGAGTTAAGATCACAAATAATCACCGAGTTAGGACTAAATTCCACTCGCATTCCTTCACCAAGGTGGGTAATTTGGTAAACTGATAGGAGATTGGTAGAGAGATTGGGAACACTCAACACTTGGTTAAATGTTCCACCTTCAATCTCTCACCGATCCACTACCGAAAACCGACACATGAGTGTCATCACCCAACGTGATTTGGGACATGCCACATGGTTCAATGCTAGAGAATTCAACCTCTAAGAAGCCATGGGTGCGAGGCACCGAATCGATAATCCAAGTTGATGATGGAGCTGATCTAGCTACGAGGGCCTTACCTTTCTTGTTTTCATTTTTAGTCTCCTTTGCATTAGAAGACTCGCCTTTCAAAGCATTTTGTTTAACGGATTCAGGAACACTTATATTATTATTCTCAAGTAAATGAGTTAAGTGATCAATTTGTTTCCGAAAACAATGCTGCTCGTCATGGCCATAATTCTTAAAATAGAGCATTTTTATTTTTCCTTCTTCGCTTTAGGCTCAAGTCGAAGTATGAGTGATGGGCTTAATTGGGGTTGGTTGGTCTGTGTTTTCTTTCTTAGGTTAGTCCTTAGTTTCTTTCTTCTTTTCATTTTTCTTGCCCTTATTCACCACAAGGGCATGTGACTTGGATTTTAGAGTCCCCATTTGAATGAGTTTGTCCTGTTCTCGAATGAGTTGGGATGAAAAACTGTCAAAGGAAGGCATAGTCCAAGTACTACCCAAGGTGGCTTTCGTGGTGTGAAAGTTGAAATGAAAACAGAGTATTCAAGACCTAACTTAGAAAGAATCAACAAGATCAATTAAGAGTCTTTCTTATCCACTTTACATTCCTTTAGAAGCATTCTAGTGCAGAAATTTTTGAGAAGAAGGCCTGTAGGTTTTCAAAGTCACTAGGATTTAACCCTAGTAGTTCATTCTCCAACTCATGCGCTCTCATGTCATATTGCTTCCCAAACATATCATCGAGCATTTTCCATGCTTGATCGGGTGTTGAGGAAGTTTCGATGTGGAAGAGAAAGTCGAGAGACGGACATACAAATAAGACCTAAGGCTTCATCACAACGGTTGAACCATTTATATTTTTCGGGTTCATTAGTAGGTTCGGTCTCTAACCCCATGGTAACTTGGTATAACCCTTTACTTCACAAACCAATATAATTTTAGATTTCCATTCAAGAAATTAAAAGGTGTGAGCACCGGTACTTTAGAGATATCCATAATGAAGAGATAGAACCAAGGAATGCGTATGAAGGAAGGAGAGAAAGGAAACAACCACCCCAGAACAAAATTACACCCCCGAGTTTGGCACTTTATAATTTAGTGCGTTGATTACAACCATATGCGACCGTGTTCGAGAACCGCTTTGTCACTCACGCTTACAATTAGCGTAATAACGCGCAATGGTGGAGACAACAATCAAGGTTGGTAGGGCACAACAGATCGACACTCCAAGTAAGCATAGAAAGAGAGAAGCAAGAGGGGGAATAAAGAGCTTTTTGAGACACAACGGCCTCACATCGCACGAAATAATCCCTTTTCGTAAGACTGTGGCAAACGCAGCTCTACAAGTCCACAAAAAGGAAAAGAACAAAGCTCAAAAAAAATGAGCTGAATTAAGCAATACAAAGACATCCCCTGAATGCGGCACTTTATAAAATTAGTTCATTTACAAAACTAATGATCCCATCATCTAGAGTGCAAAAAACATGCAACTTTGACTAAAGAAGTGCTCAAAACCAAGCAACGAAGTCAAAAGTTATAAGCAAAAACCAATTCCACAATCGATGAGAAAAAGCCAATAAGCCCGCAAATGGATTAAAAAAGTGCCCTAAACGCATGCAAAGGTGTCGTATGTATTCCGTTGGAAATGGCATGGAATTTGAGATAGTGTTTGCTTGTATTGCGAGGGGGATTAGCCACCGCCAATCCCAGATCTCACCCTTCGTCTTCTTGACACTTAACGGAAGGTTAATAAAACAAGCCAAAAAACTTACAATGCCAATAAAATGTAATGTTTTTTACCTTATACCTTTTAAAAGTAATGAAACAACACGTTTTTTAGAAGAGTGATAAGATAAAAAGAATGCAAACACGTTTTTTTAAGAAAAGTGAATAAAAAACGTATTTTTAGAGAGATATTACCTGGCAGCGGACGAGAAGGCCACGTGGGGATGAAAGGCAGGTAAAAATAGATAATGCAGTGACTATCCACTAGTAAGAAAATGCCAAAATAGCCAAAAAATGCCAGCTGAAGGAGAAAACACCTTAATGTTCGAAAACAAAAAATGCCTTAACAATCCAAAATGCTTAGACATAGAGCAAAAACACAGAAATGAGAGAAAAATGCCTTGGGACAGAAAATGCCCGAATAGTTGAAAATGCAGCCGGATAGAAAAACACCGAACAAAGTTAAAAATGCTTAAAACAGAGGAGAAAACGCAATTTAAAAAATAAACATAAACACATGAACAAATTCAAACAAACGCCAAACGCTGGAATAAAGAGGTTGCAAAAATGATGGGAAGAGTGCAAAAACGTGAGAGGTTTTGCAAAAAACGTGAGAGACCAGAAAAAACGTGAGAGGGCTTTCAAAGCTCGCAAAATGTTTGAGACCAGTAGAGGTAACTTCGAGACAAAGAAGAACCACGGGCGAGGAGGAAAAAGCTCGAAATAGTCCGAGTACACACCGGTGAAGAAAAAAATGATCCCAACCAGTAATCACAGTCCATGCCAAAAACGAGCTCTTCTTTTACCCCTGCAGTAATCTTTGAATCCGAACACAACCAAGAAGAAACACACAAACAACCCAAACAATAGCCACAAAGATCTAGAAATATCCAAATATGAACTCAGTAGTGAGATAAGCAAACCAACCAAATACCTTAACTTGCAATCGCTGAAACCTCAATACGAGGTGAGCAATAATTCCAAAATGATAATAAAAACTTGCACACGAGGAAATGAGAAGAAACCAAGTAATAAAAACCGAGAAACGAAGAGTGCATGTTTACCAAACCAGATCTCGATACCATGAAAGAGGGATTCACGAGAACTCGATGTCAAAATCGATGCACCACAAAAAGTTGCACTCGATGGTAACGTCAAGCCAACGCAATACGCAAGATTCGAAACAATGGAAAGAAGATTGCAAGTAAGAAGAATGGGTCTGCTCATACTCATAGATCAAAAAATAGGAAGTATAAATAGGGGTGCTGTGTAACCCCCATGCCTAAACATGGAAAGAACTCAATGACGCCACTAACGCATATGACGTTGACTGACGCATATGACGCCACTAGAAGAGGAGTTACAATTCCAAATAAGGAATGTAACTCCTATGACGCATTGACGCAAATGACAATGTCAGATTCTATGATAGAATCTGACACTTGTCATTTGACTTCCTAAGACCTATGACTCTCGCAAGGTGAGATGACTCACCTAGGTGATGTGGATGATGACTGGACAGTCACACACACCAATAGATACACCTTTTTGGATAGCTAGGTTACATTAAAAATTAACCGCTTGATTTTTGCTGCCCCATTTTTGGGATAACCGCTTGTTATGCCGAGTTATTGAACATCAATACAAACATGAGTTAATGAAGTTCTCAATGTCAAATTAGACTAATTATGGAAAAAGAACTTAACAATGATGGAATTAGGGTTAGGCATGGTTGCTGCAATCGAATCTTAATCCAAATTTAATTATGAATTAATGACCACCAAGGGGTATGTACGGCGTGATGAATTAGTTCTAATGGATGTTGGCACACTCCAACTACAAAAGCTTCTTCCTATAATAAATTACGTTGCTAACCTAGGCTAGAAAGGTCAAACCTTGGGCAAGTGGACCGATAGAAGTCAAGAAAGACCATTCTAGATAACAAGAGAGTGAGGTGAAGGACGTATTCTCAATTGACAAGTATGTCGCCTAGGAATAGTAACATGAATAGTATGTTGAAAATCTTTGGCCAAAGTATCACAAGTCGCTGGTTGTATTGTCATATGTCACCTAGTTTAAAGAAACATGATGTCGATGAATATTGGTAACAAATATTCAACAGATAGATTCTTTTAACAAATCACTTAGTACCGAATAGGGTAAAGAAAACCAAGTATGTGTGTATACATAAAGTATTCTTTACTTTAATACAAACATGAGAGATTGGCTAGTAACTAAGTCATGGAATGAGAGATCGGTAATTTACCGAGTCATTACAGATTCACGCACATGGTTATCTATTATGAGATTGATTGGCATGGAATTTTTGTTCTAAATGATGTTTTATTTAGAACAGAGAACATTGTGTAAAAAAAATCCCTTATTTCTAAAGTCTTAAAATGGGAATGTTACAATGAAATAAGGAAGATTATGCAGTCTGGGGGCTACAAGACCAAAAAAAAAAATAGAACAACAGAAAGAAAGGGGAAGAGAGAAACCAAGGGGATTAGTGCCTTCCTTATTTCCTTTCTTGGAGCATGCTAATTGCCATTTATCTTGTGTAATCATCTCTACGAAATAAAGGGATTATATTCCATAAATTCCAATGTCGAGGAACCCACAAGGGGGAGGACACAATCCTTATATGAGTCCGAGTGATCCAATTCATGAGGTCGCTTTCTGGTGCAAAGATGGTCCTTCCAAGGGGGAGCAAAGTAACTAATGATTTCCTAACCTCTCGTAGAAGGAGATGAAATAGTAGGGTCTCGATTGCATAATGTACAACATCTACATCGAAGGTTCGGAGTGCAGCTGCAATCGAAGGAGTTTAATCTCCAACTAAAGGCGCCAGAGTTGGAACTCTTTGAAATTCCAAGTTAGCATTGTCCTCTTCCTTCGAAGAGTCTTCTTCTTCTAAATCTGTGTTCTCCAATGCTAACTTGGGATGTCTTTTGAGGCGTGTAGCATGGAGATGACCCGCATTCTACAATGACAACATTTGAAAGCAGTATTTTCATAGTCTAAAATATGGGAATAACTAGTGTCACCCATTTTAGTGAAATCGATATTTCAGATAGTCTAAAATCCGGGAATAACTAAGTGTCACCCATTTTTAGGGACATCTTATCTCGCGGTTCCTCCATGAGATCAACTTCAACACAAATTCGACAAAAGTATGTAGACCACTCTATAATCTATCGACATCTACCTTGATGAACCTCACAAGGAGGTTTCCAATATCCTTCGTTGAGAAGAAGTAAGTGAATGGATAGATTTGGAAACCTTACCAAACCGGGACCCACGTGTTGGAGAAGGTGTTAGGGTTAAATTCTGGAAAACGATGGGGTAGTGAAGAGTCCCGAAACCCCGTAACAAGGCCCCTCATCCATGGCTCTCTGATAATCAAGTTGTTCATTGAAATAGACAATGAAGAACCCCAGGCACTTGAGGAAATATTTACAGTTATCTATCCATTAGGTGTGAATCCACTGGATAATTGTGTTTTACGATGGCCAGACACCATTAAATATGCATATCATGACTTTTTGTGTTAATGTCCTGTAGTAGGTTCAGATATACTTCATCCTTGGTCTCCAAGACTGGAGCGCCAGGCTTGCTCAACTATGTAAGCAAGGGGTGGGGTAGGAGGAGTTGTTGGGGATCTCGAGGAAGAGGCATTTTTAAATAGTGTCTCCTTAAAAGAGGCAGAGTTACGATTCTTGGTTCCTCCAAAAAGGAAGCCAAATACAAAATCAATGAATCTTAAGTTATCCCATATGAGAAAAAAGAGGAAAATCATTCACAAGTAAATCTCATTGCTACTCCAATTTTTTACTCACACATAGATAGAATACTTCTTGACTATAATTCACAATGGATATTGAATAAAGGGGATGCCTTCAAATTTTGGATGTCCCGATATCTTTTAAAAATGGTGTTGGTGAGGGCTATTACCAATGCTTCGCCCCACACCTTGAAAGAGGGAAACCAAATATGCCAATATATTGATGGTATAAATGTTGTAAATGGTGCTAATTAAATGCCGCCATCGAAGCAACAACCATGTCTACTAATTTAGACAAAAGACCCAAGGAACTAGTTTGATGGGATCATTAAGTATACATGTTGTCTATCAACCTAATTATATTTTTTTGAAATAATGATGTATTGGATCCTCGAATAAGCAAAGGCACAAATAGCAAGGAACGCACATGCTTTCAATCACTTTCTATAAATGCATCAGCAATTGTCTATTTTAAGGAGGTAGAGGAAAACAAAGAGGTGCACAATGAAGAAGAGGATATAGCCAGTTCAAGCGTAGAGTAAATTCCTTTCTAATTTTTGAAATTTTAAGGGACTAAATCGTTGATCACTCAATGAAGTTTTTTGAATAATTCCAAATTCTCAATTCTAAAGAATATATGAAAATTATTAGTGGAGCCCAAGGAAAAGGAGAGTTGAGGAAGAAGGAACCAAAGAAGGTTGTAAAGGCGGGGAAGTAGATATTGAGAGAAAGGTAAGAGAAAAGTTGTACTGAGAATAATAAAAGAAAATAAGAAAGCAACTAAGGATATTGGAAAGGAAGGCAAGCAAAAAAGAAACACCCGAAAAGGAAAAGGGAAATTAATAAGGTACATCTTCTAAACACACCTCAATCTTGTATGCCAAAACAAAACAGATTATAAGTTTTTTTTTTAAAGTTCCAAATTCTTAATTCTAAAGAATGCATACAATTTTTAGTAGGAGTCCAAAGAAAAGGAGTTGTTTTAGTTGAGGAAGAAGGAAACAAAGAATGTCATAAAGGCGTAAGAAAGTGATAGAAATTGATGCAAGGGCATCTAGGTTCAAGTGTAATCTTGTATCAAATCAAAAACAATATTGGCATTGAGAATAAGTCTAAACCGTCAAGAATGAGTAATTGGTTTAGGCATCCAAGTATTTTTGAATATTCTTGCTTGTGCAAATACCATGCTGTCCTTTTGGGCATGTCTTTTATGCATCCGTATTTATGAATTTTTCGTAATTATACAAGTGTGTGTGTGTGTGTGTGTGTGTGTGGCATTGTCGAATGCTCTTGATATGTCCATTGGTACTCCAATAATTACATGACAATTTCGCATTTGGCCCAAACATATATCATATGTTGCATAGTAGAAAAGGTGGTTTCATGGTTGAAGGGTATTGTGCAAGAAAAAGGATGTTCAAAATGAATAGCTGCACCTTCAGGTCATGCATATACACTTCATGGATGGCAAAGCTTGTAAGCGTATGCATAACCAAAACAATTGTTCAATGCTCTAGAATTATGTGCGAAAGAATTGGGAACCTTCAAACGTGTGTATTATGAGGAAAGGCTTGTCTTGATACTACACACCTACATGAGAAACTATGAAGTCATTGGATTTTCACTAAGGGATTCTTGAGAGGGGGTGTGTAACTTCTCACATTATACCTGAAAGGGTTCTTGATATAAGCGTGAAGGGTATAAAGCGTTAAGGCAGTTGCATCAAGATCATGAGTGAGAGACAACCAAGGTTTATCAACTTTCAAATTATGTCCATTGAGCTAACTTGTGTTTGGATCGAGTTACACTGTGAGATTGGTCATTTGGGCCTTATCTTCCATTTAATGTTTGTAATGCATTTAATTTTTTGTGTTAAATGTCTTGGGGAACATGTTGTAAGTCTTTGATTTTGTTTATATAAACACATCACTACATTTGTAGAAGGAATTTGATTCAAAATAGAAGGAATGTAGTCTGAGCATGTGGTTGCAAGGAGTACTACAATAGCGATATGTGCATGGGTAATGAGGCTATACGGATTGATTCATTTTAGAAACACTACGATGTTTGAATAGTGTAAGCCAATCCAGGCATTATAGCTGCAAGTGTGTGTGCAAGACTAAATTATTGGTGGTTAGTATCTAGTAGATGTAACCTTGTTGAATAAATATATCATTGTTTGTAAGCATGTTAAGATCCCCGCTATGTAATTCTATAAGTGGCTCAGCTAAAGGCGTCATTTTATTATGGCCCCCTAATCGCAATCGCATCATTCAAGACGTCAGTGAGGCACAACTCGGGGAAGTGAAGATTTGAAGGTTCTCCATCTTTGCAAGGTGGGTAGAGGATAGAGCAAAGTAAGAGTGTAATCTGTTTATGCTTTAATAGTCCAACAATCAATCTAGTTCTATGAAGACAAGATTCCACCAAGAATAGTAGGTGAGAAGGCATTGGTTAATAATATAGCCTGGAAACTTGATGATGTTATAGAGATATTGAGGAAAATGTAGATCGATTGACTACAGTGGAGGAAGATCACAAAAGTAAATTCATTCCAAAGGACAATATGAGAAACATTGGGAAGAGGAATCACACAAAACGAATGTAGATGGCACAAAAGACCCATTTATACCACTTCCCAATTGTTTAGATGATGGAGGAGAGATTTTTGAACTAGTATTCCTTTACTTTTGAGGGAGATTCAACACAAAGGAACATATTGATTAGCTCACAAAATGGAAGAATAATTTGAATTGATGAAATTGTGGAAGAATGAAAATTGAAGATGGCATTCCGCTCTCTATTCGCTAAGGGTTTCGTTAGTACTGCTCTTTGTTCAACTGGTGTTCTAAAGAATTTGGTTGGGTATCTTTTTGGTTCAAGCCAAATCTCAAGGGCTTAGATCTACCATTCCTTGACTTTGATTTTCCATTATTCTTACTCTTGATCTCTCTCTTTTCCCTACTTTCTACATTCAAAGCATTCCTAGATGATGATTCCTCCAGATTTTCCGTGAACTTTCATTCAAGATTATACTAACCACATCATCAAAACTTCAAAATATTATTAGAGATGTTGTAAGTTACTAACAACCATTACCAAGTTATCCCAACTTTCAAGCAAAGAACAACATAAGAATAAAAGCTTCTTCACTTCATCATCAAGTGGAATATCAACTAATTTTAACTAATTTACAATAAATCGTAAAATCATTCAAATGACTAGATGCAGATCCACCTTCATGCATCTTAGAACTAAATAGTTTCTTCATCAAATAAACTTTATTTAAAGCACTAGGTTTTTCATATAAATTAGTAAGAGATTTCATTAACTCTACCGTAGATGTCACTTCTGTAATATTGGTAGCAGCCAGATGTCAAGTCAACTCAATCTTATGTATCCCAAACCTTTCTCTCAAGAATCTTCCATTCTTCATCACCATCTTCGTAGGTCTAGACTTTTCATCCAACGGTAAGTACTGAATCTCTTCGATACGTATAATCCTCAATCTGCATCTTCCATAATTGATAATTTTGGCCATCAAACTTTTCTACCTAGTATTTTTTCCTTCCACCATTGATGTAGCTCCCACTCAATCTTAAAACCTCTCGGGTGAGTAAATCTATTAACACACAAAACCCTCAAACAAAGCTATGATACTAGTTGTTGGGGTTATCACAAGGTCAGTACAAATAATATATCATATCTAAGCATACATGCAATAAAAAGTGGATATATTCTACCGTAAGAAATATACAAAACAAAAAATATAAATCAACACCAGATTTAACGTGGTTCACCCAATGTGGGCTACATCCACCAAGAAACAAACCAATTTATTATCCAAAGCTTTCAGAAGATATACAATTGAAGATCTACAATCTTCCACACCTCTCGGATGTATAGTACTTTCTTTCTCTCAAGCTTCTCTTCTCTACAGAATTCTCTCTCACACAATTATTTCCACAATAATCATTAATTCTTACAATTCCTTACTTCTAAACCCTAGCTTTCATGCTTATATAGGCATATACAAACTTAGGGCACTTAGCCATGCAATTACAATCAATAGATATGCTTTAATACTAAAAATAGATCTAATTCTCGTGAGTTAAATAAAACACACACACACACACAAGTAACCGATCTTTAGCTCCTAATCTATGTTCCGGCCTCCTTGCTTGACCGATGGCCGATCATAGACTAATGTCGGTCCCTTCATAACCGATGATGTCTAATGTGTTTTCCAACAAGTTTAATATAACATGTTAAACTGAAGTAATTGAGCTCCACAACTCAAACAATGCTCTCAAAATTAAAATTCCTTTACCCCAATGATTTTTAGAAGACTCGTGTAAGAATTTCCTCACATCGAAAAAAAAACCTCTAAGTAACTTATTATAAGATAAATGGTGCAAACTCTATTGTAAGGACTAAGAATAAATATTATATGATCTTACCACTTATCTAGTAGTGAAGGTGTCCTTTGTTATCAGTGATAAAATATAGTTAAGCAAATGTAAAATTGGAGTGGTTTTGAAAGCTATGTTATTTTTGGGTACTCTTTAAAACTTGGCCCCAATTGTTGTTACCACTCAATAGGGTGTCAAAATTTAAAGTTATTTGTGTAAAATGGATTCAACCTCTAGTTAATGTGTGTGTGTGTGTGTGTGTGTGTGTTAATATCCATCCTTGTGGCCTAATGACCATTTGTGACCAAAATAATTATTGAGTAAAGGTTAACATAAATTCCATACTTGAGAAGCGTTAGACTATACCTTCCCTTAAGGGAAAATGTGTGTTATTCATCGTACTTTTGAGAAGGTATGAATGGACAAGTTGTATTCCATCCAAATTATAATTGCCTAGTATTTTGATAGGTTCAGGAAACATTCACTTTGAATGGATTCTATTTTTCCTAACTCATTCATGTTTTCTCTTACATGTATTTTAAGAAATGATAAAATTTAAGTAAAACTTTTCATATATCTTATTGAATTGAAATCATTGTTGTTTGTTGTCCCATTAAGGATTTATGGCTTTTTGGGCTATGTAAAGTTTGAAAAGTTGTTTTATCCCTCATGGTGAAAATTTTTGCAAAATTTTTAAACAATAATCAATTAAACTATCTCTTATGAGTTTTCTAAAGACAAACTTTGAAGTGATTAAGATGTTCTAGAAGATGGTACATGTTATGAAACTTTGGAAACCAACTAGAAAATCGATCCTAACTTGATGGTTGGCTAGATATTTCACCCACAAATTATTACCATTCCTATATGAACGTAAAATAATACCTTGAAAATTAATCGTAGGTCAAACACCTTAATTATAATTGTATTATGTGAATCTTTGTCCTTGACCTTAATGAATAATGTATATGCTAGGATCATTTTTGGAGAGGCTCATGAATCATTTTAAATCTTTAAAGTAATGGTGAGCTAGGAGGTGAAACCACATGGAACTTGGAAACTTTTCTCTTGTTGTGTGGTATTTGTGACACCTTAGATGGTTTCCTTGAGTGGGCTCAGTATACAACTAGTATGTAAAAACTTGATAACCCTTTTAGAACAACATTTATGTTCTCTTGGCTCACCCATCATTATTTTCCTTTAAATGTAGACCTTATGTTGTACATCCTCTTATGTGGACCCTTATAGGAAGGTTAGACAATGAGGCAAATGAATTCAATCAAAAAATGTTTAGAAGCCACAATTTTCCTTGTTTTTTTATTAATAGTCTCCTTAATTGAAAAAATACACTTGACCTTGAAACCATGTTATATTTGATGAGACACGTTTGTTAAGACAAAATAAAATAAAATAATATAGTTCCTTTTAAATCCAACCTTTAATGTTTGATATACACTACATGTGATCATGTAGAGGTTTTAGATAGCTATGTTGATAACAACTTTCAAAATTAGGTGTCTGAAGCTATTTTCAACTTTCTTTAACTACATTACTTTAAATGAAAGAAACACTTAGTGCATCCTGGTGACCAAGTTTTCGCAGAATTGGTGGGACATGCTTTGGGGTTGAAAAGGGTGACCTAACAACCACATGATACGACATGATACCTCGTGAGGTCATATCCCTATTCTTTTCTGTGGAGCAGTGCTGACTTCCCAAGAGGAAGTCTAATTTTAGAGAGGGGGATGAAGCCCACATTTTCTAGCTTCACTTATTCTATAACTCTATAGTTATATTTGATGATTGACATGGATTATGACACTTTTCATATTATGTTATGTTATTTGATTCATTCGTGGATGATGCATGGTTTCTAGTACCTGCAACTACCAAACTTAGCTTTGATTAGTATGATAGTACATTTTTAGTAGATGTTTGTATACTAACATGTTACTATGATTTATTGAGCTATATCTGATATACGATGGATACATGGTTTTTGTCACACATCTAAGGCTACGCACCACTTTTGCTAATTTTGATGTGATCATATGGATAACATGGATATATTGGCCGATGACATGAACCGTACAAGTGGACCAACACATGGTGAAATTTATGTAAAATATGTGCATGTTTATCAATAACTAATTCCATATTGATGTATGTGTTAGTATGTTTAGCATGTTTATACTCTCTTTTTTAATTTACCCATTAGTTGCTTTATACTTATTGGATATGATAACATTTAATGTTTCCAATGAGGCAAATTACGTAGCACAAGAGAACGTGGGTTTCAAAGTGGCTACATGAATGTGCACAAGTAGTCTCTAGGTCTCGAGTCTACCCATATTAGTCAGGAGCAGAAGCCTTATTGCTTGCATGTATTTTTGGGAACCATGAGCGACCCTTAGATTATAATGTTGTATATTGTTAAAAATTACTATTTAGTTTGCTTTATTTTAATAGAGTAACTAGTTAGGGATTCCACGGTCCCCAATTGCATTAGGGAATGTAATTGTGTATTTTTTTCTTAGGTAAAAATAAGCCCTTGGACCCTACCTATTAGGTAGAGGACTTAATTCCAAGGCATGGAGGAGTTTCCTCCCATTTAGCCTCTCTTTCTTGTCACCATCCATGTAAGATGAATTAGAATGTGTGTGTTGTAAAAGTTGCATGAAGTTGTCTCTTTTGTTTTTTGGGTAATTTGGAAGAAGGGTGTTTAAATTGAGTTTATCTTTTTCTCCATTTTATTTTGTGAATTTTGACTTGGAGGAAGAGAGGGGTGACACATGTCACCCCCTCATTTGTGAGGAGATTTATTTGTCTTTCTTGAAATGATCCTACATGTGGGACCTGCGAATTTTTTCTTTTGGGGTGTTTTTTCGTGCTTGGAGACTTTTGGAGCTAGAGTTTGCTTGGATAAGGAAGTGGGAAAAGCTTAGAGTGTTGGAGAGATTTTGGAGGTAGGCTCTTGATTTATCTCTATATGTTATTTTGCATGATAGATCTTAGATCTTAGTCAGGTTGTATATATGTGTTTATTACATATTGTATGTTGCTTAAGTTTATTTTTATATTATTTTCTCCATCCATCATATGGTTTGATGGATTTTGGAGTTTTATGGGGGAAGAGGGAGGGATTTTCCCTCTTAAACCTCATGGCTTGATGGGCAAGCCATGTAGGTTCTTTTTACTCCCCTCATATGGTTTGAGGTGGGGAAGGTAGTTCATATGGTTTGAACCCCCTTCCCCATTCTTGGAGAGGAAACCCAATGGGTTTGAAAATCCTACCAAGGAGGATTTAGGCAAATAGGGGAGTAATAAGGAGGGATTGTTGTTTTGGAGGGATAAGGAGGTTTTTTGAAGAAATTGTTAGTGTGCATCCTATGATTGGACCACACCTTTTGGCACTTTTGGATATCTAATCCTCTCTTCCCCATTGTTGAGGATGAATATGGTTTTCTCCTCCTTTCCTTATTTTGGTATTTGTTGTGTTTTCTTTAGTGTATGGATTGTCTTGTATGTGGTATGTTGTTGTTTATGTTTACCTAAAACTTGTGCACATTTATGAAAGCTAGCTCTCTCTCCCATGGGCTAGCATGTCTTCCAACCTTTGGAAAGACATGTAATGATGCCTATAGGTTGGGTGGTAAAACAAGTTTTTTTATGTGACGGTTTCTTTGAAAAACACTCAAAGTTGGAGCTCAAGTTAGAAGATGGTTGGAGATTTTCCTTGGTATCTTGGAATCATGTTGCTCCCAAAATTTGGGAATGTTAAATTCTTTTGTAAACATGTGAATATGGCTTGTTGGAAGTTCTATGTTCTTGTAAAATTCTCATTTTGTGATTTGGGATTACTTTGTAAACTAATGTTGCATTAGTTTGTGCATCCTCTTTCAATCTTGCAAATAAATCTTGTGAAGTGTGCCCTTGTGCATCTAAGCATCTTGACATATGATTTCCTTGTGATATTAATTTTAGAGCTTAAACTTCATTGTTATGTAAGCTATTATTGCATGGTAAACATTGTAAGAAAGTTTGCATCTTGAAAAGAAATGGAAGGAATATTAAGTGCAACTTCTTCTATTGAAAGATGATTTTGTATGCTATTATTTGATCCTCAAGTGAAGTGAAATTTTTTATATTTGTGGTAGAAGTTGTATAAATTGATTGATTCTCCTTTGAAAAGAAAACTTGCATTTTCATTTTATATGTGTAGTGGTATCTCGTTAAGAAGAATACAAAATAAAACAAAAAATAATAATACAAGTAAATAAGCTTGAGCAACCATGAATCCTTGTCTTCCATAGCTCCTCCAACTTGCACAAAGAAGAAACAAACAATAAAACCAAATGGAGAGAAAATAAAAGATAAAGTTGAGTTAGGTCAATCTTTAGGGCAAGATTGAAGATCTAAGGCCAAGACTTGATTAATCCTAGGGCTCACGATAAACCCTACACACTTTTAAGTCTTGAGAATTTGATGGGTATGGAAATAAAATAAAGGGGGTGTGAGGAGTTAATAAATTTAAAAGTGGGTGAATAAAATAAGGGTGTGTAGATCTATTAATTGTGACCCTAGTAAACTTTTAGTAGGAATAAATAATTTAAGTTTGTATTGGATTAGTGATTATTTAATCTGGTTAAATCGATTTAATATAAAATAATTTATTAGCGGGAACATTTTGGTGTGGTTTCGGTGTCCCGAGGTGAGACAGGGCATTACAGCGTTTCAATATGTTTTTTTCTTTATATCGTTAAGACCACTCTTGTTTACAATTGCATCAAATATATGAATTGTGAAAGTGTTAAATCTTTTCTATAACCAAATTTATTGGTATATTATGACTTCAAACCCCTTAACTAATATGTGGGGTTCATTAATATCCTGCACATTATAACCATGGCCGTTTCTTTTATGAATTGGAAGGGTTCTTTCCTTCAAACCAACATCAAAGAAAGTAAAAGTGGGAAGCTCTCGTCGCCTGTGGGGACAAAAAAAAATTAATCCCAAACTAAGAGTCAAACCAGGTATCTTCTTTGAGACTTCATAATATTTTCTCATAAAGAAAGTCACGTTCATATAAACTTCCAACAAAGATATTGTAGGTGCCGTTTGTTGCCTCTTTCAATGAAATTCCCAACAATCAATCAAACTAACTTTTTAACCAGGAATTGTAGCTCGCATTAATCACCATTCTACACACCAGGAATAGCAACCACATACTTTTGGTCCGAACATGGTTGCAATAACTTCTGGTTATATTTCAATTCAATCCTTTTCAGAGATCCCCAGCAATGATGCTTGATATCATGCCAAATCGGGTGGTTTTTAATGGTTTTTTCGTGTCTAGTACGTGGCCTATGTTCGAAAAATAGTATCTTCCCAATAATGTGTTCCCTTCTGCAATTCTATTGCGATCATGTTTATGTTCTTGCAGAGGAGATGATAAAAACAGAGTTTATTGGCACTGGCATTGAAAAACAGTCGGAGATCATTTCAGAAGGGCAATGCCCACCTTCTGTATTTATGAATGATGAGAGAAACAGTGATTCTGAGAGTGAAAAGTTCAGGCATAAAATCCAAACTTGGGACCTTGCTAGAATATTCAATGCTTTGGATGGCAACAGAGATGGTAGGGTAAGTGTGGAAGACATACTGGGTCTGCTGGAGAAGCTTGGGCTTCATTACGTTTGTGATGATAATATTAAGACCCTCATGGGTTTACAGGAGCATATGAGTTTTGATGAATTTTCTGAACTTTGCCTGGGTCTTTTGGGAGCTGACCGAGTCTGCAGAAACCGCGCAGGAAGTGTCTGAGAAAGGGGAGTTGAGAGAAGCATTCAGTGTTTTTGACAAAGATGGTGATGGTTTCATCACACCATCTGAGCTTCAAGAGGTCCTGCTTAACCTTGGGCTCAGAGAAGGGCAAGACTTAAAAAATTGTGAAACAATGATAACAAGATTTGACATTAATTCTGATGGTAGAATTGATTTTATGGAATTTGAGTACATGATGACAATGATGAACAGATCTTAATAGATCCTTTTCAACTGGAGTTTAAACTCTCAATACTGTTGGAATTGTATATTGCTGAGAAGTGGAATAAATGCCAATTCATTTTCATAACTATAGCTCCATAATTTCCATGTTGCCTGCAATTTTGTGTGACAGTTGGCTCTCTCTTATTATGTCTATTTAAATGGGTTCTGTTTCTCATCTTATGTGTCATCTGAATGTGTAAAGTCTGTAAGTGGCTAATTGTTCATATATCAGTCAATTGGAAAAGGCATCATAAATCCACTAACACCACTTGCAACTTTACCATTAGTGTACATCAGGCCCTGTTTTCTTAACTTGTCTTCATTTGAATTCTGTTCTCTTTTTCAATAAAGAATTGAAAACTTGCTTAGAGTTGTATACCATGGTCTACAAATGGTTCAAGACATTCAAATTTCAGATACAGGCCAGAAAAAAATATCAGCTCCTGCCATCACCTAGTCAATTGGTCATTATAGTTTTCCTGAACTGGAAGAGCTCCTTGTTCAGGATGGCCAGGGGCAAGCGCAGTCTTCAGGAATCACCCCTCAACTTCAGTTTCAAGTCTGATAGTACGACCACCAGTGGGACTTGGTCTCCAAAGCTCCTCCCTGCGAAAGATACCAAGCAACATAAACCAGTTGGTGATCATATCTAGCGATACCGACCCTGCCATTTAAGGTTAGAGTCTCCAGGGAATACTCCTGGTGAAAGCCGTTGTTCTCCACTCAGCCATATGGAGGCCTCACGGCAGGTTCCCCTGTTCTGAGAACGGGGGCCAAGTGGAGGAGAAACTCTTCCAGCAGCGTGCCTCACAAGAAGGCGTTGCCTACACGACCATGCATCGGCTTGTTTCCTGAGAATGGGGGCCAAGTGGAGGAGAAACTCTTCCAGCAGCACACCTGACAAGAAAACATTGGCCTACACGAATATGCATCAGCTAATTATATTGTAAAATGAATAGCATTATAGTCATATGGAAACTTACCCTAAGATAGCCAGCCTGTCCATTCATGGACACCCATTTTGCATACCAAATATGTCCTCATTAATGGCGCCAATGGTCTTTTTAAAGCAGAAAACCTAACTAAAACTACGTATGAATTACAATGATCATGTGACGGCTGTAAGTTTGTCTTAACTGAATTTCTTAGTTGCGTTTGCTGGATAATCTTAATGAAAATCACTGATAACCTTTGCACATAACAGAATTTACCATAATCTAGTGTATTTGGTATCATCATAAGGAAGGTTTGTTCCTAGTCCCTGTTTTGACCTCCATTGGACTATCAGGTAAGACTACAGTTTTTGTCGCATACAAAATTCTCATTTATGATGTTAAGGAGAACCTGAACAAGCCTGGACAGCATTGCCTTTATAATTGTATTCAAGGTCTAGTTCGATATGGAATTATAATAAATTTTGTATGGCGCATGTCTGTATATAATTTGAAATTTGACCATTAACTATTAAATCTGGATTAATGTGTGAGCTTTAAAAGACTTCAAATCTCTTCAATTTGATTCACCATTCTCCCAGCCTCACATTTCTCATTTTGTTGCTCTGAGATATTCATTTTTCCTCTTTACGTTTTGTTTCTATCCATCGGCCAATTGAGACAAAGAGCAGGGGGAAAATATCGAGGGTTAAAGAATATGCATGTGAAAATGAATAACCCCTGAATGTAATAAAGATAACACAACTCGGAAGATGACAATATTTAATGGTCAATACCCAATATGGGCTGGTCAGCCCACTAAGAGATCACTATTTTCAAAGATATTATTACAAGCCACCGTCTCTCAATACAATATCCAAAATCATTGTCATGCTATGTCAATGTAACCACCCATAAAATTCACACCCGAATTCAAACACATTCGGCAGAATGTTACATTATGTCACCATACGCATACAAAACCATATAACTAACAACTCATGGGCGCTTTACAAACCGTGGGTATCAAAACCATGGGCCAAAACCATCCCATAAACCTACGGGTCAAAAATCCCACCCATATGAGAAAAATGTTTCCGGTATATTGGGCATCAGTTTTAAGGCCATTTTTTTTTTTCTCAAGGGTCGCACTCCCCAAACCTCAAGTAATAAGGGCTAGTGCCCCTAACTCTCACTTGTGGCCCACAAATTCTTGCTACTTCCGAACCCCTTGTGAGACAACTATGGAAACCTGTATAAAGTACTTCCCACTGTACATCTCTTCAACACTTTCTCACATAAAAATAGCTCCATAACCTAACACATTTGCTTTGACTAAGTTTACTTTTGTTTCTTGCCTACCCCCAAACAAACAAGGAAAACACAAAATATCATACTGGTAACCCTCTAATAGGTTATTGATCTTACAACACCACACTTCTCAAACGGATGAAGCTTTCTAAAATGTGTCATATCAGCATGTAGTCAAGTGCATGAAAAAACACGGATTTTGGAACTTTTACAGTCACATATGAGTTTTCCAAAATAATATGCCATGTATCTCTCCAAATTTAACACAATTGGTCCATAGTCTATAGGATTTGGTGTCATTTACGATATCCAACCGTCACATGCATGGAAATGTGAACCTCCCCACAAATCAAAAGAATGGGTGTTCTTGTTCTCAAAGCAATGCATTCAATGAAAAACCAAAATCCCGCCAAAAAAAAACTTCATGCATATTAAAAACTTTGGGAAGATTTTATTAAATTTATAGGCCATGTTATTTTCCTTATGTTGTTCTTGCTTGTGTATATATTGAACTATAATGAAGGATTGTTTTATTATCAATGGTGCTTACCTTTGTTTTTTTGTGGGTTTTCGATGCAGTAACACCAAAAAACCAAATAGACCACACAAATGGAAGATGAAATATGTAAATTCAAAGTATGTTTTGTAATTCAATTCCATGCCTCCACTCTGTAAGTGATTATGATAATATTGCCTTGTACTTTTACATATGTTGCTTTATACCTATTCCTCTCCTTACTTCCCTTCATTAATACATGAGATAATATGACAATTATTTTACATACTAAATATTGAATAACTTTTAAAAAAAATTCAAAATCATAAATGCTTGGATTTTTTTTTCTGAGAGATGTTTGATCTTTCCAATATTTTCTAGAGGATCAACTTGAAAAATTGATAACCACAAAATTCGTTTAAATTCAAATTATTTCTTCTAGCATAAATAGGAAACCATCTTCTAACAAATATTTGGATGCAATGTTTCTTTGTTACTTACTCTATGTATTTTTTATTTGCTTCATCTAATTACTTTGAACTCATTTTTCTTGTTTCGTCTTGTAATTTACTCAATCTCATAGGTTTCGGTATTTTCGTAAACACTAATGCTATTATCATTATCCATTTAGTAAGATGACTAAGCCTGATTTCTTAAGTTCTCATCTTTGAATAAAGTATTCAAAATATTTAAATCATTTATAAACAAAATTAGATGGTACGGCTTCAACTAAAAGGTCTGAAAGCATACTTAAAATTTGGATGTGTGTACTTTCCCAAAAAATATTTTTTAGTCGTTTTGAATAACCAATCAAACAAAACCCTTGTCTGAAGAAATCATCAACCATCTGCAAAATCTTCTCATGTCCGTTTCTCAAGACTTGCTATATTTACAATGAAATTCTCCACAAATGAAAACACATAATTTAGTTAGTAGGTAGCTTTATATAGAAATGATCTCTTAAAAACGGGAATGAGATTTTGCAAATGAACAAAAATGGGATTTAATAAATAAAAATCAACATAGCATATAGAAAAAAATGATAGCAAAACTGTGAAATCATATCGGATTCAAAATGAATAAAATAATGTCCAATGGTACTTTCTCTTAAATTCATTGAAGTATGTTTATGATATGTTCTGTAGTTAAAGTATGTAGTAATGTTGAATTTCTAGGAATAAAACAAGAAAAGAATTTCTAACATAAAGTTTTTATACCTTGATCTGAAAAAATAATATATTTGATTGGCATATTCTATAATTAGTTCTATCCATCCACTCATATGTTATATATTGTAAATTTAAAATTTTAAAAGTATTTAAACATTTTATTATGAATAAACAAACCAAAGTATATATTTATTTTTAAGCAATACGTAACTGAATTGAAGTACAATAAC